>CBVK0101369094.1:0-22900 GCA_900067695.1 Picea abies | reverse complement strand
GACTTGGTCACGTGCTATGCCGAGAACTATATTCCAAACCAACGGATTGTCCAGATGGGCGATCATTTCCAAATCTCCCTATCTCCTAAAGTATTTCGAAAGATGTTAACACTTCCCGACCCAACACCTACTTTCAAGGGCGATAATTGCAAGGAGTTCTTAAAGAAGCATGGCAATGAATTAGTCCTCTTGCCAAAATTATTATAGGACCTAGCGCCCACTCCCCGAGACATGGCCATATTATAGGTTTGTGCATGTAAAAACCTTTTTCGACAAATTGCATTGCTTTTCACGAGGACAACGAGACAAGCAAGTGCAACCGGCATCTCTCGGATGATTCTGTATATTTTATATTTTACGATCAAGCAACAAACCATCTTCCATTGTCGCAAGTTGATTTCCATTCAAAACTCTTCCCAGTTATTGCAATACAGGAGGCAGAAGAATTTTTTTATGCCACCTTATTTAATTTTTGTCGTGCTGAATTGCTATCCATTTCCTGTACTATCTATGTGTAGGAAGCTTAACTCTGAATTTGACCCATTAACATTCTCGTGCTAGAAATTATGGAGACACGACACTTGCAACAAGTTTATAAGGTCTTCAATTATTTTGTTTCATTTTTTAAAGCATTGATATTTGGAAGGTATTTCCCCTGGTTTTCTGGCCAGCTGACAATCTTCTTCGATAGAAGGGAACAATAGAACAAATGGAGAACTATAATGTTATAAGGATTTTCGAGTCTAAACAAAATCCTTGCTTCCTTCCATGTCACATATCTGGTACAATGTTTTTTGTTGGAATAACAAGGGAGTCCATCTACTGGTTGCATTTTATCCATGAAAAAAGGAAAGGATAATTCATGTCTATGCCTTGGAAAGTCTGGGATTTCATGGTAAAAAACCACTTCAATAGTTCTTTCACTTACACTATCTTGAATGGACTCTGAACCAGTACCAATGATTTGCACAAGCAGAACCGAAAAGACCCGGGTGAAAAAGTGCCCAATCCCCGACTGCCACAACCAAGACCACGACATCTCGTGGTAGTACTCCAACGACTTACCCAAGTAACAAAGTCACACATAATTCTTCAGGCAGAGGAGGAGATAAGAACCCTCCCTCTGGCAAGATTGAAATTTGTCACAAGCTTCTCGCGGGCAAAAAACGGAAAAAAATAGTCCAAGAATAGAAGGGACTGAGGGGAGAAATTGATATCTACGATCTCTCCCTTGAAGAAAATTGACATTGAAAAATTGTTCCTTGACGACGATCACCTAGACAACACTGCTCGTCACAATCCTGGGATGGAAATACTTGGCGTAGATACATTGGACGAAGAAAAGTCTTTTGCATTTCAGAGCGTTGTTTTTGACAACGAATCAAAAAAAATGATTATTGAAAACAAAGATGTAAAGAATAAGAAAGGCACATCTCGTCCAGAGTTCAACCTATGCAACATGCACCCTTCCTAGATATCCAAGATGCACCAAGCAACTGGAGATGCTCTAGACAACTCTATTAGTGGCCTTGAAACAGAGAACCTCATGTTAAAGACGTGAATCAAAGAATTGGAGGTAACTCTAATGCCTCTTCCATTGTTTGCTACTCCTTTGGCAATGGTCGGGTCCACCGCACTTGAGCCAAAGTTAGGAGGATCAACAAGCCTTCTCACATCGGCCTGAGACTATGTGGAAAAGAATATAAATCAAAGAATGGAATTAATAACAGAAGCTTGGGAGATGTCAAAGAATATGGTCTCTTTTGGAACAAGAGCGCATGCTTTTCATGAGTATCTGCAAGCATATCTCAAGAACGAGCAAGGTTTTTATCTCGATGCAGTTTTACCATTTGGTTTTGAATTTACTGGTATGACGGAATCCAGAAGAAGACAAGAGGATCTCTCTTCCCTGGATTGAATAGACCAACTAAACGCATGCTGGAAAGAAAATGTAAAGAACCTGTTTGGTATTATTCAAGAATGTAGCCAGACCATATCTAAAAGAGACAAACTATTCAATAAGCTAACTAAGATAGATCTAGCTAGCAGCACCAATGAAATCCAAGACCCGAAATTGATATTAAACTCGTTGTTTTTAACCAAGCAAGCATTTGATGATCAAGTTCATATCTATAAAAGACTGCCATTTGAAAATTTCTATGGAATTCTTGAATATGGTGAAGATGACGTGAAAACTTGGCTAGTCGGTTATGCAATTAGAAACAAAAATATTCAAGAAGCATTGCACAACTTGTCTATTGATCTAAGAGACTTGGAAAGTGAACTCTTCAATATAAAAATCTGGCATGAAATGAACGTGGCGCCCATGAGGAGCTACATCGAAGAATGGTTGAAAAAAGTTGTCGACCAGATTACCAATGAAGGTCAAAGCCGAGGAAAGCCATAAAAGGACATCAACGAAGAAATGACAAGCCATGGCACACTATCATAGTAATTTGATATTGATTACATTCTTTTGTCTTCATCCACTTATTCTAACAAAGCTTTAATCCAGATCTAAATATTTTCTCTTTCTTCTTGCCAGGTTTTGTTGTTTTCCATCGTCGACTTTCTTCTTTCTACAAACTTCATTCTTGTACATCTTTGCTTCGTAGTCCGCGACAGTCCCAATCGGAGTCATTCTGGCAAACACAATTTTATTTCACAGAATATGTACTGAACTATAGTTTTTTTTGCAAATTCGAAGACAACTTTTTTTGGTGAAATATTCTCAAATGTATTTTGTGTCCCGATTTATCTAAATATAAATATTTGGGGTTGTTCTATGCTGATATTCAATGCTTGGTGTTGTTATTTGGAATTTGTATTTCTTCGTAAAATGAAATCATTTCGTTGTACATGTTCCTGTTCTATATTGTGCATATATTGCAACTTCCTATATTTCAAAATATTCTTCGACATACAAAATGTAAAGTCATGTAATTTTTTTTTTGTTCCTTGTAGGTTTGAGCAAAAAACATTCGAGCCCAAAACACCATTCAAATTTGAACATGGTTTAAGTTTGGACCATAAATAATCTAGTAAGATACATTTATATGGATACATTTTAAATAAACATAAACAAAATCCCTTTAAACTTGAGCCTGACTTTCTTGGGTTCCTGGATTGTCCGCGGGTTGATCGATTAGTAGACTGTCAAATCCTCATTTCCATCTATATATTCACATCAGGAACTCGACCGACGACCGTCCCTTTCAACACTTGGCCAAATATCTCACCACGACGTCCCAACTTAGTGCTATCACATTCTTATCTCGCGTGTTCCGTTATATACATCTTGCACCCAACACTTCCGTCATATACATTTTGCACCCAACAATTCCGTGATAAAAGATAAGTATAGAAGACAGGAAAGAAGGGTTAATATATTGACATCTGTGATAGATATCCCATTTGCTCACAATATCTTTTCTGCATGTTTATGGAGAAGTTATATATTCTTTGATATACAAAATGTAAAGTCATGTATTTTTTTCTTTGTTCCTTGTAGGTTTGAGCAAATAAATTTGAGCCCAAAACACCATTCAAATTTGAACATGGTTTATATTTTGACCACAAATAATCTAGTAAGATACATTAATATGGATACATTTTAAATAAACATAAACAAAATCCCTTGAAACTTGAACATGACTTTCTTGGGCTCCTAGATTGTCCGTGGGTTGATCAGTTAGTGGATTGTCAAATCCTCATTTCCATTTATATCTTCACATCAAGAACCCGACCGACGAACCTCCCTTTAAACATTAGACCAAATATCTCACCGCGACGTCCCAACTTAGCGCTATCACATTCTTATCCCATGAGTTTCGTTATATACATCTTTCACCCAACACTTCTATCATATACATTTTGCACCCAACAATTATGTGATAAAAGATAAGTATAGAAGATGGAAAAGAAGGATTAATATATTGACATCGGTGATAGATATCCCATTTGCTCGCAAGATCTTTTCTGCATGTTTATGGAGAAGTTATATACTTATTTCATATACTTGGAAAGGAGTACGAAGGTGGCGGGCACAAAAATACCCGTGGAAAGTGGTCAAACGAGCTTCGAAATAAGGTGGCAAGGGTTCCCAACGAGACGTAAGGCCCCGACTGTCAAATTGTATATATCAGAACATTTCAGTGCAAAATGTGTAACACAAAAAAGGTGTTCCTGCCATCGTCAATTCAAATTCATTCTGCTTTCACTAGTGACAACTCAATGCACAACTTTGCTTATTCGCATTAACAATCAAATAACGTATTTATAATCTAGTAAGATACATTAATATGGATACATTTTAAATAAACATAAACAAAATCCGTTTAAACTTAAACCTGACTTTCTCGTGCTCCTTGATTGTCCGTTGGTTGATCGATTAGTTGACTGTCAAATCCTCATTTGCATCTATATCTTCACATCAGGAACCCGACCGACGTCTGCCCCTTTCAACACTTGGCCAAATATCTCATCGCGACGTCCCAACTTAGCGCTATTGCATTCTTATCCCGTGTGTTTCGTTATATACATCTTGCACCCAACACTTTTGTCATATACATTTTGCACCCAACAATTTCGTGACAAAAGATAAAAGTAATATATTCACATCTATGATAGATATCCCATTTGCTCGCAATATCTTTTCTGCATGTTTCTGGAGAAGTTATATACTTATTGCATATACTTGGAACGAAGTGTGAAGGTGGCGGGCACATAAATATTTGTGGAAAGCGGTCAGACAGGCTTCAAAATAGGGTGGCAAGGGTTCTCGAGGACACGTAAGGCCTTGACTATCAAATTGTATACATTGGAACATTTAAGTGCAAAATGTGTAACACAAAGAGGGTGTTCCTGCCATCCTCAATTCAAATTCATTCTGCTTTCACTAGTGACAACTCAGTGCACAACTTTGCATGACTTAGTGCTATCGATTTCTTATGCCCCCTGATCCATGATATACATGTTGCACACAACACTTTTGTGATATAAATTTTGCATCATTTACAATTTGAGCCCGATTATAGAACCTACCTACCCGAGAATTTGCAATCTAAAAAGTGGATAGGCATCGAATGGATAGCGATCGGTCGGAGTCACAGTATAAAAGCATGAGCGCAAATGTGAACAGGTGCATACGCCAACGCGCATTGGGACATTTTCGGAAAAACTGTTGAGTAACGAGAAAGAGAGAGTAGAGTGGAAAAACAAACAAGAATTTCGTTGAGTATAGAAGAGGGAGAAGAAGGTCCGATATATTCAAATCTGCAATTGATAATCCATTTCCTGGCAAGATCTTTTCTGTATGTTTAAATTGCGGAAAGCGATCGGACGAGCTTCAAAATAGGGTGACAAGGGTTCCCGAGAAGACGTAAGGCATCGCTCGTCAAATTGTATATATCAAAACATTTCAGTGCAAAATGTGTAACACGAAGAGGGTATTCATGCCATCTTCAATTCAAATTCATACTGCTTTTACTGGTGAAAACTCAGTGTACAGATTTGCTTATTGGCAGTGACAACCAAAAAACCTATTCAACAGCCATTTACGGGAGCCCAACCGACCCCCGGGTTGGCGCTATTATAGATCTTGCACCCAAAACTTGCGCCATCTACAGTTCCGCCCTATACATCTTGCACCCAAAACTTCCGTGGTCTACAATTCGTCCACATATTGAAACATAGTTTGCATTTCGACCACAAATAATCTATTAAGATACATTAATATAAATACATTGGTGGTATGGGACCTGACTTTGTTGGAACTCGTTGATTGGTCCTATATCATCACATCATGAGCCCAACTGACCGCAGTTCCTTTCAACACTTAGCCAATTATCTCTTCGTGGGGTCGCAACTTAGTGCTATTGAATTTTTATGCCCCCTTGTTCCGTGATATATGTATTCAACATCAATTTACGGGAGTTCGACCGACCCCCGGGTTGGCGCTATTATAAATCATGCACCCAAAACTTCCGTCATCTACAAGTGCATGATATACATCTTACACCCAGAACTTTCGTACTCTACAATTCGTCACGACTTCACCCTATCAATTTCTTATGCCCCCTATTCTGTGATATACATGTTGCACACTACATGTTGCACACCACACTGCCGTGATATACATTTTGCACCAAACACTTGCATCATATACAATTCGACCCCGGTTATAGAGCCTGCCTATCCAGGCATTTGCAATCTAAAAAGTGGCCAGGCATCGAATGGTTAGCGGTCGATCAAAGTCACGATATAAAAGCATGAGCGCAAATGTGAACTGGTGCATCCATTAATGTGCGCATTGGGACATTTTTCGAAAAATGACTAAGTAATGAGAAAGAGAGAGTAGGGCGGAAAAATGGTTGGACGAGCTTCAAAATAGGGTGACAAGGGCTCCCGAGAAGACGTAAGGCCCCTCTTGTCAAATTGTATATATATTCTTCTACTACTCATGATAACTCAGTGCACAGATTCGCTTATTGGCATTAACAACCAAAAAAACGTATTTGACAATGATTTACGGGAGCACGACTAACCCCCGGGTTGGTGCTATTATAGATCTTGCACCCAAAATTTGCGTCATCTACAGTTTTGCCGTATACATCTTGCACCCAAAATTTTCGTGGTCTACAATTCGTCCACATATTGGAACATGGTTTGCATTTCGCCCACAAATAATCTATCAAGATACATTAATACAAATACAATTTAAATAAATATATTTAAACTTGAACCTGACTTTTTTCGAACTCATTGATTGGTCCTATATCGTCACATCATGAGCCCCACCGACCACAGTTCCTTTCATCTACAATTCCTCCACATATTGGAACATGGTCTACATTTGGACCACAAATCATCTATTACGATATTAATATAAATACAATTTAAATTAATGGTCCTATATCGTCACATCATGAACTCGACCGACCACAGTTCCTTTCAACACTTAGCCAATTATCTCTCCGCGGGGTCGCGACTTAGCGTTCTCGAATTTTTATGCCCCCTGTTTAATGATATACGTTCTACACACAACACTTCCGTGATATACATTTTGCACCAAACACTTCCGTCATTCATAATTCGACCCCATTTCAGTGCAAAATGTGTAACACGAAGAGGGTATTCATGCCATCTTCAATTTAAATTCATTCTGCTTTTACTGGTGACAAATAATCTTGCACCCAAAACTTCCCTGGTCTACAATTCGCCGAGATATTGGAACATGGTTTGCATTTCGCCCACAAATAATCTATTAAGATAAATTAATTTAAATACAATTTAAATAAATATATTTAAACTTGAACCTGTCTTTTTTTCGAACTCGTTGATTGGTCCTATATCGTCACATCATGAACCCCACCGACCGTAGTTCCTTTCAACACTTAGCCAATTATCTCTCTGCAACGTCGCGACTTAGCGCTATCGAATTTTTATGCCCCTTGTTCCGTGGTATACGTTTTGCACACAACACTTCCGTGATATACATTTTGCACCAAACACTTCCGTCATTTACAATTCGACCCCATTTCAGTGCAAAATGTGTAACACGAAGATGGTATTCATGCCATCTTATCCCCAGGTTGGCGCTATTATAGATCTTGCACCCAAAACTTCCTTGGTCTACAATTCGTCCACATATTGGAACATGGTTTGCATCTCGCCCACAAAAAATCTATTAAGATACATTAATATAAATTCAATTAAATATATTTAAACTTTAATTTGACTTTTTTCGAACTCGTTGATTGGTCCTATATCGTCACATCATGAGCCCCACCGACCGCAGTTCCTTTCAACACTTAGCCAAATATCTCTCCGCGGGGTTGCGACTTAGCGCTATCGAATTTTTATGCCCCCTATTCCGTGATATACGTATTCAACAACAATTTATGGGAGTCCAACTAACCCCCGGGTTGGCGTTATTATAAATCTTACACCCAGAACTTCTGTCATCTACAAGTGCGCGATATACATCTTGCACCCAGAACTTCCGTCATCTACAAGTGCGCGATATACATCTTGCACCCAGAACTTCCGTAATCTACAATTCGTCACGACTTCACACTATTGATTTCTTATGCCCCCTGTTCCATGCTATACATGTTGCACACCACACTTCCGTGATATACAGTTTGCACCAAACAATTGCATCATATACAATTTGAACCCGGTTATAGAGCCCACCTATCTGGAAATTCGTGATCTGAAAAGTGGCTAGGCATGGAATGGTTAGCGGTCGATCAGAGTCATGATATAAAATCAAAAGCGCAAATGTGAATCGGTCCGTCCACCAATGCACGCATTGGGACATTTTCAGAAAAATGGCTAAGTAACGAGAAAGAGAGAGTAGAGGGGAAAAACGGTCGGACGAGCTTCAAAATAGGGTGACAAGGGCTCTCGAGGAGACGTAAGGCCCCACCTGTCAAATTGTATATATATTCTGCTTCTACTCGTGACAACTCAGTGGTTTGCTTATTGCCATTAACAACCAAAAAAATGTATTCAACAACGATTTATGGGAACCCGATCGACCCCCGGGTTGGCGCTATTATAGATCTTGCACCCAAAACTTGCATCATCTACAGTTCTATTGTATACATCTTGCACCAAAAACTTTCATGGTCTATGATTCGTCCACATATTGGAACATGGTCTACATTTGGACCACAAATTATCTATTATGATACATTAATATAAATACAATTTAAATAAATATACTTAAACTTGAACCCGACTTTTTTCGAACTCGTTGATTGGTCCTATATCGTCACATCATGAGCCCGACCGACCGCAGTTCCTTTCAACACTTAACCAATTATCTCTCCGCGGGGTTGCGCCTTAGCACTAACGAAATTTTATGCCCCATGTTTCGTGATATACATGTTGCACACAACACTTCCGTGATATACATTTTGCACCAAACACTTTTGTCGTTTACAATTCGACCCCATTTTCCACAATTTACCTTATAACTTGTTTGGCAGGGACTACGCTGCCACACAACACTTGTTTTACATGTGTAATCATGAATAGTGCAGGCCATATAACTTTCATGTAAAAACAAATGTGCCATTTATATTTATAAAACCCAATTCAAACCTCTTTTCCCATCGATTTGAAACTTATGTCATTTCATCACATTTCCATATAGAACCAATATCATTTGTAAAATAAATCATTTGACATAATACACCATAACTTTACAATAAGGTCTTTGTATATACATGATAAAACCTTGCATATGTTGGTAGTATATAAAACCATGCTTCCCAATGTTGTAAGTATATGTCAAACTTATGGTTCATATGCCTTGAGTTGATAAACACATGAAATGACTTGTTTTGCATGTGTAATCATGAATAGTGTAGGCCATATAACTTTCATGTTTCATGAGTATTATGTCAACAAGTTGAAGAATGAAGAGAAATAACCATCACTAAAGTGCATCAATCATGCCAAGAATCATTTCACAACTTTTTGAACCTTCATCATAATACCATTGGTGCCGATATGTATGTATGATGAGGGAAATGCTTGAAAATAAACATTTATGTGTTTTCTTATTGGGGACCCTGACACCTATTAATATTATATCATAGTATAAACAAATAGGCCTTGCAATCATTTGCATGATTTTATAATAGGTGGTGAGATTTCGAGTCAACACAGGGCATACGTGAATTGCTCTCGGTGGGGATGCATTGAGAAGGGTGATCTGTAAACTAGTAACACATATGCATATTTAGTCCCTTTCGACATGAGTTAAGGGACCAAATAACAATGGCTAGTTTGCTTGGGCTATCCACGAATTTGAATTCAAACATGCCAGTGAGTTGTAGAGCTTCATTGACATTCTTAACTACATTGAATTAGGATATTACGAAGCATAGAACCAAAATGTTGCCAACCTGGTGCTAGACTTGGTCTTGAATTCATTGTTTCCCCATTTTCTGTCATGGTTCTATGCTAGTGCTAGGCTGTGTCCATGTGTTCTATGCTCTTGCTATGCTCTTGCTATGCGTTTTATTTATATCATTGTAGAGGACACTAATAACCATGAGTTCTTACTTCATTATATGTCTTTTTGGGCTTGACTACACATGGCAACGACGATTATGTGTTGGTTAGGTATGTGATTGTGTTGTTGTATGGTGGTGTCTTTTAATAAATATTGTTGTTGCTTACAACTGTGTGTGTGTGTGTGTGTATTCTTCAGTGTGGATACATATAGATTATGTGCTTAACAAGGTGTGTGCACTGGTAGGAAAGTTGGCTGAGAGTATTATAAGATACTTGTAAATGAATGAAACCATAATTTCCCTAGTTCATCATCCTTTATGTGTACTTTCCCTGGTTCCTCATTCTACGTGTTATTATGTATTGTTGTTGTATGATTTGACATACTCTGCTCACTAGTGTTTGCTCTTAGGCCGCCATCAAGATCATTCTAACCATGTCCACACAGTTTCACATTTGTGGTTGATTGGAACATTTTAATATGTGAAAGACACTCAAATTATTTGGGAATTACTCGAATATATATTGGATATCGCCCTTCTAATGTCATATTAGTGTTCCAAGACCGTGTAGTTATTTTCACAATCAACGTGTGACCAAATAAAGCAATGAATGAACATGGGATCAATGCATGAACCAATCAATCAATAAAAGGAGGGTGGTGTGTGTGTGTGTGTGTGTGTGTGTGTGTGTGTGTGTGTGTGTGTGTGTATTATTCTTGAATTAGATAGTCAATATGGCTCTATTTTGTATACAAAAAATTTGGAAAAAGTTCACATGTTAGGGATATTTTGGTTTAAAATTTAATAAATATAACCTATACACATATCATTGATTTTTTTTTTCCAAAAGGGCACTTGACACGCAAACTGGGATTCATTTCATGAACACATTTCAAGCATCAATTAGTGAACTTAAAAGAAAAGAAAATAAAATTTATTACTATACATAATTAGTGTACTTAAGTGAAAATAAAATAAAATTCATTATTAGAGATATAGACAATTTTACATTATAATCTAATCTCAAATATCTAGCATTAAGAACCTAGCAAAACTTCTAGACAAGTTGAGAGGGTGGATTTTTATTTTTATCAAAGAGAGGACACTAAGATGCTCTTTATTTTTTGTATTTACTTTGTTCATTATAGAAAACTCAAAAGGTGCAGACAAAACAACATTCACAGTGAAGATTATCAATTCTTTAAAATGCAATTTTGTTTTTCACAATAAAGATGGGCAATTCATTGATTTGCAAAGAAAGAAAAGTGAGGTGCTTTACACTCTCATGGCTAATCCATTAGCCAACAAGATGAATCAAGGAGCCTAGAGACGAATGACATAATAAATGATAGGTATGGTGTCTTCAGTAAACAAAACTATATGCCCCTGTTCTAGATTTCATATTCTTTTATTATTAATGTGTGTACTTAGAGATTTGACTTCTTAACACTCTTTGGCTATTTATAGATATTTATGGAATGTTTTGCAAAAGTGGTTGTTTATTTTATTTTTTAGAAAATAATAAAATGTTTTTAAATTTTTTGAGATGAAACAATGTTTTTTTTATTGGTTAGAATATTTGGTTGGATGAAATAACTCTAATTAGAGATGAAATTTATTTGAAAAAAATAATAATTAAAAATAAAATAAAAATAAAAATTGAGATGACCATGTACTCTTTGTTCTAGTTAATATTTATATTAAACATTATTTAAAATTTTGATATCTAAAGAAAAAGAGGTGTATGATCTCTCTTGAACAATAATGAGATTTACAAAAACATTATTACATTACAAAATGTTTAAAATTTTGAGAATTGTATAAAAAGAGAGGAAATGGGTAAGATATGGATCTCCATGATTTTGTATATATATTAGTATCTCGAATTTTCATAGTTTTATTGAGTTTTTTTTATACAAATTTCTAAATTTATATAGTTCAAATACCCATTTTTATCATTGACAAAGAATTAAAAATATAAATAAATATTAAAGTAGTTTAGTTAACATTCATATTTATTTTAATTAGTTTCATCCATTAAAGTGAGGTGGTTTGAATGATTGAACAATTTCAAATCTAGATCCATCCATTGGTGTTCCAATGACTTCAAATCTAAATTTAAATAGATTCATATATTGATGTGAGGTGGTTTGAATAGTTAAACAAACTCCAAATTTAAAATTAATAAGACAATTAAAATTAATTTTAAATAATATTCCAAATTTAAAATTAATAAGACAATTAAAATTAATTTTAAATAATATTAAACACAAAAAATAATATAATTACACAATTTTTTTTTTTAATTATATTTATCAAATAAACATAATCCTAAATGCTTTTCAATATTGTGCTTGTTTTTATGAAAAATAATTAAAAATAAAATTATTATACTTGTTTTTATGAAAAATAATTAAAAATCAAATTGATTTGAATTCTAAACCATTAAGATATCCCTCCTCGTTGAGATGGAATAATAAGAGGAGTGGAATAACACCCTTTCACAAATGACCCAAACGCATCAAACGTTCCACACGCCCTTTAAACGGTCTCATGTAAGTGCATAAAAGAATCAACATTTAACTGCCACACAACGCACACAACATATATGAACTTCCCATTAAAGAAGATGCTATCCTGAAAGTTTCCATAAGCAGTTTCATCATCGGTTCAGTAGGTTTGGATAAATAGATTTGCTCCACGGATACCCGATGTTTCTCACCAGATGTCTCTAATGGCCATAATAAATCCATTATCCTCATCATATTGGTTGGGGAATACTCACTCTCATTTTTCGTCGAATTTATATCCCAAACCAGCTGTGTACCCATGCAGAATTGCGTGTAAAATCGAAGTAGACACTGAGAAAATCAAACGCCGCCTCATCAAGAGGGGCTTCATGCCGACGCCGAAGATCATTTACAGGCTGCGGAAGAAAGAAATCCAGAAGGCCAAGAGAAATGCCAAGAAAAACCCAGAACCCGAGGTCCCCGAACGCATTAAGAAGGTTCTGGAAGAAGAAGCCCAATTCGAAGCCGCGTCTCGTGAATACGAATTGCTCATGGACGAATTAGGGCAGGAAAACCCCGACGGCAGAATCGGTGAAGAAACTGCAGTCATCAATGGTGCCGAAGCGAAAGCATTTCAGAAAAAGATCAATAACTTCGAAGTTAATGGAGAGGAAAACGAGCGGAAGGACGCTGTGAACTTGGAAGGAAAGCCCTGGGAGAGAGTAAAGGGTGTTAAAGACTTCAGAGGTCTGAATGTCGTTATTGGGAATGGGTCTGGAAGAGGTAATGGATTGAGAGGGAGTGATGAGAGATTAAAGTATAGGAGGGAGAACGGGCATAATGGGGACGATTTGGAGGAATTCAGAGAAATGCTTGCAAAGCGCGGAAAAGGGCATCTGAAGGACCTGAATTGGCTTCTGGACGATGATCTCGGCGAAGTGAAATTTGCTGCAGGAAAGAGTAGTTTGAAGGGCATGGAACAGGTGAAGGAAATGGCTCCGATTGACGAGGAAAAACAGATTCAATGGCTCACAGAAAGGTATTATCCCTGCGCTTCAACTAGACACCCATCACATGAAAACCAATCTGAATTTGGAAATTTCATAACTCAGCTGATAAACCACACAAACAAATCTTAAAATCCCCAACCTGCCTAATCAAATATCTGATTAAATGCTGGTTCAATTCATTCTTCACGTTTGATTCTCAGGGAAGAGGTCTTATAGATCAGGCAGGTATCAAAAGTCGTTAAACAGCAAACACACGTGCGTGAACGATAGACAGAAAATAATACAAAATAAAAAAAACATAAATTTGGTAAAGGAACAATATCCCATTGGCGGATATTGGTAAATTGTTGCGTTACTTCTGTGGATGTGTCCCCAAAGGTGGGTCACCTACAACGGCTGGGTTGGTTCTCAGCGTCCTGTCTCCGATGTGCATCATCCTACGCCCTTTTTGCCGTTTCCTCTACTTGTATCTCCCGGAATGCTCCTTATCAACTGCTGTCTTCTAATGCTGTTCCCTTCCTGACGTGGCAATGCGTCACGGTGCAGTAGGAAGGGTTGCTCCGTCTCCATCTCTCCTAAGCTGCAAACCAGAGAGAGTAGTGTAGGGTAGAAGAGAATAGAATTTTCATTAAACGTCCATGAGGCAAGTAGTCCATGGGATGGGATATTACAACTCGATGTTGCTAAGCTTCGTATATTGACTCTGTAGTGAAAGGGAGGGACGTAGCCAAGTGGACCAAGGAAGTGGATTGTGAATCCACCATGCACGGGTTTAATCCCTGTCCTTCGCCCATGTACATGCATGTTAGAGAAAAAGCGAACCAGATTACAATAGAAGAAGAAGGGTGTTTGAACGTATAAGGTCCTGCCCTATCTAGTATCAACATATACCCATTTGCATGTCTCCATGGAGAGTGCTGGCTGCACTTGTCCTCTCTATTTTCAGCATCGTTTTCCTGTGATGCATCTTGTGGCCCTCCTTACAACCTCTTCCGTCCTACTGCCTTGGAATATCTCATTCCAGTTGATCCCATCTAATGCCAACCCCTTTCTGATGTGGTTGTACGCTGTGCAATGAAAAAGGAAACGCTGTTCTGTTTCCACTCCCTTTGTTCTGCATACCAGACAAGTTCTTTGACAACACTCTTCCTTGAGCTCTTTGCATCTTCCTGTCTCACATCTTATCCTGCAGGAGATCCTCCTAAGCTGGGCTAGAGTGCGTTTCTCCCTCCATGGGATATTGAATGTGAGCTAATTCTGATTCTTGATCTCGCCTTCAGGGTTGAACTGCTCAATTTAGTATTTGCTGTTTTTTGTGTGCTTTCTTCCTTCACCTGCCTTTCTTATAGCAGCCCTGTAGATGATCCTCCTTTATGTCCCAACTTTCCAGTCACTTCCTGTATTGTGGCTCCCATATATTTTTTCTTCTTTGTAATGCTTCTTGTTCATTTGCCTAGGAATTCAGTCACTGTCAATTTCGGACACTTTTTGTTGATACAATATCAGCCTTTTCAGCGCTTCTAGCTCGATCGGATACATGCTGTTTATGCTAATAGGATTTCACATGAAGTGGTTGCTTTTATTTTCAAAAAGGAGGTTGCTATGTGTTTCTGTACCCTCTCCATCCGACTCCTTTAGGAGTATTAGGAGGTCAAATCTGCTGTTCTTTCTCTATTGCAGATTGTATCTCCTGGAGGATTATTAAGAGGTCAAATCTGCTGTTCTTTCTCTATTGCAGATTGTATCTTCTGGAGGATGAACGTGAATAGGAGTTTGAGCAACCATTTTGTCTATCCCCTTAAGACTCTTTTGATGAGAAAGGGTTCTGATCTGAAATTTTGTGGTCCTGTAATCATACAGCTTTGATTATTACAGTGAAGAGTTGATCCTATTCTTGGTTTTCGAAGTATCTTGTGGTTGTTGCGAGAATTCTTTGGTTTTGATTGCTCTCATTAAGCTTAAGATTTCGATCTTGAGATATAGCTTCAGTAGGATTCTTTGATCTTATTGCGCTTCTAGAACTTCTTCTACACTAGTCATTTAGTGGTAGCAATTTAAAATTCCCCATTGGATGAATTGTGTTTCCCTTGCTTCTTCCATCATACTGTCTTGAGCGTTTTGACTCGTTGCCCAATGGAAAACCCCAACAAATCATACAAGACTTGATTCAAAATCTTATAAAAACCTTTGTTTCTTTCATAGAGTTATAACAACATATCGTAAGAATGTGATAGCGATTCCCCCCTTAGGTCATAAAAGCAATGACCTAGAAGTGAGAGGGGTCGTTGACAAACACCTTCTTTAAGTTATCCACTTGGAGCTCTCAAACGAGTTTGTGGCAACTTCTTCAAGAGGACAACTTTGGGTGATAATGGGTATGATCGACATGGGTGCTGAAATAATGTAACTGCAAAGAATATTCTTATTATTATTGATATATTATTCATAGGATGCTTCTAGATGATATATGAGTGTCCTCCAACTTCGTAAGGCTATAAATCTCAAACCGTGAGGAGTTATGTGATGTTCTACATACCACCAGAAATGGAATGACATGTACTATCCATATAGAATAGTATTATCTAAAAATATATCATAACTCATACTGTTACCCATCAAACAAACTTGGGTCCATTACCCAAACATGGGGTCTCCAACTTCTCATGGCCATAACTCTCTAACAGTGAGGAATTATGTGATGTTCCACATACCACCAGAAATGAAATGACAAGAAATGTCCATCTAGGATATTTTCCCTGACAAATTCACTTTCCTTCATCTCATTATTCCATAATTAAGCATGGGTTCTCTTACTCCACAGAGCGTCTTCATGTGAGGGCTTTCACCATAAGGGGACCACTTTGGAGTTCATCCATATTTATTTCTTATCGACCATGAAAAAAAAATAATGAGTCATATTTAAATAAAAAAATATTGGGTCCATTACCTAAACCTTTGTGCTATGGGGCTTTCTTCAAGGGTTAACATCAATAACAACCAACCTTAATCAACAATCTCCCCCTTTGGCATTGATGGTAACACTTTGATGCAATACTGAAATCATATCACTCATGATCCCCCTGGAACCATGCCTTTGTCCTCTGCATATGACAAATCTACTCCCCTTGGAACCATGTCTCTATCATCTACATTTGATAAATCTTCTCCCCCTGGAACCATGCCTCTTTCCTCTGCATCTGATAAATCTTCTCCCCCTAGAACCATGCCTCTCTCCTTTGCATCTCATATATCTGCTCCCCCTGGAACCATGCCTCTATTCTCTGCATATGATAAATCTCTCCCCCTTTGTCATCAATGGCAAAGGTATCTTTCCATCCGAGGCTTCTCCCCCTGACAAACTATCCTTTTATGGTGCTTCCTTGTGTATATCTAAGACATATAAGATAAGAATTCGAAAAGCATTCAAAAAGAATTGATTTTTGGAGTAGAAATAACTCCAAGTCTTTGGCAAAGATATTCAAAGGCTTCTTGTGGAAATGGTTTTGTAAATATGTTGTTGAAATAATGTAACTGGAAAGAGTATTCTTATTATTATTGATATATTATTCATAGGATCAATCCCCATTGAGGATTGATCATGTCGGTTATTGTAATAGGACCAAATCCCCTTTTGCGGATTGGTCAAAAGACAATTGTAATAGGAAAAATAAGAAGTCAGCCCCAACAAATATTAAAGAAGCCCAGAAATATAATAAAGGTGGATTTACCCACCCAGTTTGAGAAGTCGGCCCTGCCAGTGAAGAGACACTTCACATGTGCCAGACTTGTATAAATAAAGGAGGCTTGCACCTCACTTAGACAGAACTCACTTGCTTAGTTTTGGGAGACAAGTTTAGATCTGCTGCTGGAGAAGAAGGAGAGAGAGAGAGTGGCACATATCTGGGAGAGGAATTTCTGTATTTGTTTAAGAGATCTCTTGGCATTGTATTGGCTATCTATATTAAGGAAGTTTTGTTGGGTTTTCTTCCCCTAGAGGGTTTCCTAGAATAAATGTTGTGTCTCTTGTGATTATGTATTTCTCAATGATCTTGGATTATGCTATTGTTATCTAATGAAATGAAAACATATGTAATAATGGATAAGCATTAACATGGTATCAGAGCCAAGCTGAAGGAAGCATATTTGACAAGTGAAAAATGTCACTATTAGCGTACATGAAAATTAGGGATTTTTAATGGTGAAGCTTTTTAGCCCCAAAACCATCTAGAAAAGTGCACCCTCCCCTAAGGATCAGTTTGGCACTCTTAGTGCACCTTTCAGTGGCTGGATCTCTTGGAAAGTGAAACCCTAGTTTCACAAAGTACCAGAAGTACCAACAAACCAGTGTACCAGAAGTATGAGAAGTACCAGAATACCAGAGGTACCAGAAAATTAGAAGCACTAGTCCAGAAATCTGCAGATCAAGTTTGAGGGGGTAAAAGTTGGATTTTCGAAATTCTGACTACACCAACATACTTGCCTCAGCTCAGCGCATCTATTCCCTGGATCAGAATTTCAAAATTTGAAGTTTGAAAAATTAGGGTTACCTCATAAAACCCTAAGTTGTAGTTGCAGTTGCAGTTTCATAACCAGTTGCAGTTGCATCCGTAGAACCAGTTGCAATCACCCTTGAAGTTTTCCTAAGAGTTGGTAATGATTACCGCTGCTACCAGATGGAGCTACTACCTGCAAATTCCATCAGAGGTATGTACTCACATATGTTTAATGGTTAAACCCTAAAGAGTATTTGCAGGAGAAGGGATCTCTTGCCATAGATCCAAAAGGATCTCAAGATCCAACACATTCAGAGGAATGATGCAACCCATGTGTGATTATTCTGATATGCATCTATTTGTCATAACATTATCTTGGTTAGTGTTGCATGTTGAAGGTATGATCAAATTATTAGAAGGATTAAAAGTTCATCATAGAGCTAACCTTCTATCAAGATAGCGTATTGTCTTAGTACAGAAGACAGGTTGAAGAAAGCACTCGTCACTTGAGTGAAGGAGACCTGGAAGAAAAGCAAGCATTCATTCTTGAGGACAAGGCTCCAGGTTTGATTAATCAATATTAATAAGATTCAAAGGTACACATGACAAGATGATGACTATAGTTGAGATAACAATCCTCGTAAAGTATTATACTTGATAGCATGTGAGCATATAGAGGTAAATACTTTGCCTGATAAACTAACACCTCCTCTAGGATAAACCTTGTGTGTTAGTTCCAGGTTTCCATGGAAGAATGTTTGGTCACAACACTATGAGAGTGTTGACCTCTCTTCGTAATGTATTCCTTACCTTTAATATTTGCTTCAGATAAACTATAAGTGATAGTTCTAAAGGAGCTACTATGATTATTGTTCGTGCTATTTCTTTCTATTATCAGAAGGATATTATTCTTGCTTGTTGTTTTGTTGACCTTGCTCCAGGTCACATGAGGAAGCTATAGTGAAGCTTGCAGAAGGAAACGTGCTAAATAAGAGACCATAAATAAAGCAATCATCATTGGAAAAGAAGAAGGTGGCTCGCATAAGCTAAAGGGTCACTCAGAAGGTTCCATGACCCATGCCATTGAAGAATCCATGTGAAATTTGGCATAGAAGACTAGCTCACATCAACTACAAGGTGATACCATACATATGTAAAGCGGTCATAGGTTTACTAGGACTCAAAGGTGACCATAAAGGCATATGCAATGGATGTGCACAAGGGAAGAACATCAAGAACCCATTTTTGAAGAAAGACAGCAAGGGAGAAGGAGTCCTAGAACTCATTCATTCAGATGTTTGTGTCTCAATGCCATCATCCTCCATTAGTGGGTATCTATGCTATGTATCATTCATTGATGATTATGCTCATAAGACCTGAATATATTTGAAGTGTTCAACAAGTTCAAGGAATTCAAATCCTTGATAGAGAACCTTTTTGAAAAGAAGATTAAGATACTCAGGTCAGATAATGGAGGAGAATATACCTCAAAAGAGTTTGTGAACTTCTACAAAGATGTTGGGATATAGAGGGAACTCACTACTCCCTATAATCCCCAACAAAATGGTGTAGCTGAACGGAAGAACAGAACCATGTTGGAAGCTATGAAGATCAAGATCTTCTTATGTGCTTATGGGCAGAAGCAGCAATGAAAACTATTTATGTGTAGAACCGATTGTCCCATAGTGCACTTGCGCTCAAGACACTAGAAGATATGTTCACCGAAAATAAGCCAGAGGTAAGCCATCTCAAAATATTTGGCTATCCAGTGTTTATTCATATACCTGAAGAAAAGAGAAACAAGCTGGACCGTTCAGGAAAGAAGGGAATATTTGTGGGATACTGTGAGGTCTACAAGGCCTTCAGAATCTATATACCAGGTCAACATCACATTGAGATCAGCAGGGATGTGACCTTTGATGAAGATGCAGTGCTCAAGAAATATAAACTATGCCAGCTTGAAGAGGTATATGAAAAGGAACCTGTAATCCCCAATAGTGTAATGAGGGAGGTTCCCAGAGCTGCAGAACCAGTGAGGGAAGTCGTAACTTCCCCTGATGAGAAACTTCTAGAAGACCATGATATAGTAGAAGTACAAGAACCTCCTCAAATGATGATCCTCCATAAAAGAAACCCATCTTGGGCTAGAGAGCTTATTCAAGATGGAGAGAAGTATGGTGTTCCCCAAGGAACTACGAGACATGTGAAAATACCAAAGCCATTCTCCAGTTATACGGATTTGATCTATGATCTCCTAGAAGAGGAGACTACCTGCTTTGAAAAATCCATTCAGAGGAAAGAATGGGCAGATGCCATGATAGAGGAATACCAATCCATAATAAAGAATGAAGTATGGGAAATAGTTCCCAGACTGAAGAATAAAGATGGGGTATCATCCATATGGCTCTTCAAAATAAAACATACTGCTGATGGAAGTATTGAGAAGTATAAAGAAAGAGTTGTTGCTTGTGGATTTTTCCAGAAGGAAGGCATTGACTATGAAGAGACATTTGCTCCTGTGGCCAGATACACTTCGATCAGAACCATCATAGCTCTTGCAGCTAAGATGAAGTGGAAGCTGCTCCAAATGGACATGAAGACAACTTTCCTAAATGGTGTCATCGAACAGGAAGTGTATATAGAGCAACTGCAAGGATTTGACGTTGAGGACAGGAAGTCTCATTTCTGCAGTTTGGAGAAAGCCTTATACAGATTGAAGCAAGATCCTAGAGATTGGTATCACCATATAGACAGTTTCTCGATGAGATTAGGCTTTACCAAGAGTAAAGAAAAATCTAATCTCTACTTCAAAATTATGAACAATGAGCCAGTAATATTACTGCTATATGTGGATGACTTTTTTTTAACTAGAGAAGAAAATCTCACCACTGAATGTAAAAAGAGACTTGCCTCGGAATTTGAAATGAAATACCTTCGCCTAATGCATTATTTCTTAGGTCTTGATGTATGGCAGAGTCCTGAGAGGATCTTCCTTAACCAAGGGAAGTACATGGTCGAAATCTTGAAGAGATTTGACATGTTGGAATGCAAGCCCATGAATACACCCATGGAAGCGAAAGCTGAAGCTATTGGTCGATACTTCATCAAAATTGATTGATGCCACACTATACAAACAAATTATTGGATCGTGGATGTACCTAATGAACACTAGACCAGACATTTGTTTTTCCGTGAACAACTTGAGTCAGTTTCTGGTAGAACCCAGACATGTTCACCTAGTGGCTGTAAAACATGTGATGGGGTATCTTAAAGGTACAATAGATTATGGTCTTAGCTATGATGGAGACCATGATTTCACATTGAGTGGATATACTGATGTAGATTGGGCAGGAAGTGTTTCTAACAGGAAAAACACTTTAGGATTATGTTTTAGTTCAGGATCAGCTATGATCTCGTGGAAGAGTAGGAAGCAATCTAGTATTTCTCTCAGCACAGTGGAAGCATAATACATTGTTTCCTGTTCTTCTAGCTGCGAAGATATATGGCTTTGAAAGTTGTTGACCAACCTATTTGAATTAGAGATGAGAGAAACCTTGATTCTATGTGACAATCAGAGCTGCATAAAGATGACAAGGAATCCTGTATTCCACGACAGGTTGAAGCACATAGAGATCCATCATCATTACATCCATGGCATGGTATAGAGAGGAGCCTTGAAGCTCCAGTACATTAGCACAGATGAAAAGGATGTTGATGTGTTGACCAAGCCCCTATATCGTGTGAAGTTTGATTACTTCTGAGATAAGCTTGGCATAGTCCGAAAGGACCTTCCTCGAAAGGGGGAGTAGTTGTTGTGATGAGATATTCCCTCCTTTCGACCTTGTGGTTGTGATGTAAAGCAGGACGTGTACCTTGCTTCTGACCGAGTTGTCAGACAAAAAGCAAGATGAGATGTGTTCCTTTCTTCTGACCTAGTTGTCAGACGTAAAGCAAGATGAGATGTTCCTTGCTTCTGACCGAGTTGTCAGACGTAAAGAAAGATGAGATGTGTTCCTTGTTTCTAACCGAGTTGTTAGACGTAAAGAAAGATGAGATGTGTTCCTTGCTTCTAACCTAGTTGTCAGACGTAAACCAAGATGAGATGTTCCTTGCTTCTGACCGAGTTGTCAGACGTAAAGCAAGATGAGATGTGTTCCTTGCTTCTGACCAAGTTGTCATACGTAAAGCAAGATGATATGTGTTCCTTGCTTCTGACTGAGTTGTCATATGTAAAGCAAGATGAGATGTGTTCCTTGCTTCTAACCAAGTTGTTAAATGTAAGGCAAGATGAGATGTGTTCCTTACTTCTGACCGAGTTGTCAGACGTAAAGAAAGATGAGATGTGTTCCTTGCTTCTAACCGAGTTGTCAGACGTAAATCAATATGAGATGTGTACCTTGCTTCCTACCTAATGGTTGTGACATAAAGCAAGATGATATGATGAGACTAGCACTGAGCTTCCGGTTGGATAGCTGTGATGTAAAGCCAGTCTAGTATCCTGCTTCTGAAGGAATGGTTGTGATGTAAAGCAAGACGAGTATATTTCGTCCAGCTTGAGTGTTGTGACGTAAAGAAAGATGATGAGATGAGACTAGTATTGTGCTTACATCTTGATAGCTGTTACGTAAAGCCAATATAGTATCTTGCTTCCAGCTTGAGTGTTGTGATGTAAAGAAAGACGATGAGATGAGACTAGTACTGTGCTTCCAGCTTGATAGCTATGACGTAAAGCCAGTCTAGTATCTTGCTTCCAGCTTGAGTGTTGTAATGTAAAGAAAGACATTGAGATGAGACAAGTACTGAGCTTCCATCTTCACAACTGTAATGTAAACCCAATCTTGTATTATGATGAGCCA
>CBVK0101369083.1:0-11328 GCA_900067695.1 Picea abies | reverse complement strand
GAGGAGGCCAAGGACAGGCTGCCAGCTTCAGGCCATACTAGAACCAATTCGTACAGCACTGAAGGAGGGCGTGTTAGGGCCGTACAACCTCAACCAAGACATCCAGAACTTGGCTGTACCTTCCAGGAACTGAGTAGGCCGTACTCAGGACGTACGAACAGCGAGGAAAAGGCTGAATTTGTGGCTGTACAGTGACAACAGTGTTTGTTGATTTTTTTGGGTCAAATCCTCAAGCAAAGCAGGTCGTACAGTCAAGGGAAAAGTTCAGTTTACGGCTGCAAGAAATTTCTGAGTTTAACTGCTGTATATTATTCCTCTGAAAACCCATAATAAAGCTCCCTATTAGCTGGTTTTCCCCACATTGGGGTTTCCATGGTACATCTGGTGTCCATATAATTTTTGTGCTTGTTTCTGTGGATGCTTTTGCCTCAGTCTGATTTAGGCTGAGATAATAAAGCTGATCTGGGTCATATGTGTGTCCATCAATTGGCCTAGGACACTAAGGCCTAGCTGAGACACCGACCAAGCTACCAAAAACTAACACCAAGTGTATTTTTGGGCTGCCCGGTGACTGCTGCAGCTGCCTAATGGCGCTTCTAGGTTGCTTGGTGGCTCTGCTAGGCCTGCTCGAGGCTTTCTGGGCCCTGCCCGACAACTTTTGCGGTCTGTTGCTGTGCGGGCGCCTTGCCTTTTGGTGACCTGCTGGCTGACCCTTTTCTCCACTCAATGGCATTGTTTGGCGGTTGGGTCGTCGGCTCCCTTTGCTGGCATCTGCTCACGCCTCCCACCACCCTGCTCTTCTCTCCTAACACTCGAAACCTCGGCTACTAGGCTCGCTGGCTGTCAATCGACGAACACTCGAAACCTCGGCTACTAGGCTCGCTGGCTGTCAATCGACGCCTGGCCCTGCCGACAACCAGTCTGCTACGTGACCCCTTGCCGCTCCCACTCCTGCTCATGCCACCCGTGACTACACCTTCGATCGCTCAGATCCTGCTCTGCCCGCGACCTCTACCCTCGACACCCTTGCTGGCGTTGCAGCTGTCGGCTTTCGGCTGCTCTCCCGATCTCTAATTGACGGTCTCTTCCAACAATTGGTTTCTTCCTTCTGCCAATGCCTTCTGACACCGTTCTGTAGTGTGGGGATGCTTTGTCTAGTCCGAGCCACTCTTTCCACGACGACTATAAACTGTAGCCTAGTCCTTAGCTCCAGCACTCACGACCTCCTTTGGTGCAGCTCTCATAACACCCACGATCGCTACTCGCCGACTCTCCTTGCTCCACCACTGTTGGCCCTCTTTGCAACTGTTACCCAACTTGGGATAATGGCCCATCTGAGGAATACAAAACAACAAATAACCAAGCCCAACAAACCTCAAGATCAATGCTTCTCTCACAACACCCACGATCACTACTCGCAGACTCTCCTTGCTCCACCACTGCTGGCCCTCTTTGCAACTGTTACCCAACGCTCTCCTTTGCCACGACAAAAGCATAATAAGACGGAAACCAAACATTACAGTGGAAGCATAATAAGATAGAAACCAAATACATTGCACACAAGATATCTGGGTAAACACTCGTGGAAAAACCTTGAAGGGAAAACCAGATCTGAGTTGATTTTATTAAATAAAATCTTGGGCTCCCATCTTGGGATAATGGCCCATCTGAGGAATACAAAACAACAAATAACCAAGCCCAACAAACCTCAAGATCAATGCTTCTCTCACAACACCCACGATCACTACTCGCAGACTCTCCTTGCTCCACCACTGCTGGCCCTCTTTGCAACTGTTACCCAACGCTCTCCTTTGCCACGACAAAAGCATAATAAGACGGAAACCAAACATTAC
Source organism: Picea abies (assembly GCA_900067695.1). NCBI lineage: Eukaryota > Viridiplantae > Streptophyta > Pinopsida > Pinales > Pinaceae > Picea > Picea abies. The sequence goes on along the minus strand of CBVK0101369083.1, from coordinate 9,475 downwards.
AGTGGAAGCATAATAAGATAGAAACCAAATACATTGCACACAAGATATCTGGGTAAACACTCGTGGAAAAACCTTGAAGGGAAAACCAGATCTGAGTTGATTTTATTAAATAAAATCTTGGGCTCCCATCTTGGGATAATGGCCCATCTGAGGAATACAAAACAACAAATAACCAAGCCCTACAAACCTCAAGATCAATGCTTCAATCTTGTTGGTTGGCTGCTATCTCTATTGTTGCCCATTTGCGTCGTTCCTCGGCCCTTGCCCCTGCACACTTGGATGGAAGTCTTTCTCCACCCACTTAATGAGATCTCACTCACTCATCTTGTGTGTGACACAAGCACGTGAGCAAAGAGTCCTTCTTTGCTCCAATGTACTTTCTGTGTGTCTCATCCTCTCACTTAGGCTGCCTTTTATAATGTTGAGTTAACCCTAAATCCAAAACCCTAGATCTCTAAAGTGATCAAGGGCTGAGATTAGATCTCACCTTCACTTTAGATCTAATGGTTAGGATTTAATCAACTCACTTAAGTTACTAATGCCAAAAACTTAGGCATTTAACTTAATTAAACTCCATTAATTATAAAAGGTCATTCACTTTAATTATTAACTCATAAGGTTTTGAGAGGTATTAGGGACGACTTCCACATGCTAGACACCAAGCCAATGTGGAAGTACCTGTCCGATGCTAAATACATCAGCAACAATTCCCTGTATATCTCGATTCCTCTACTACCATAATCAAATCTTCTTCTATAAAATTGTAAAAATCCAAAAAAGTTTCACTGTCCATCCATTTGGCCCAGGATTTTTGTCCTTCTGAAATGAATCAAGAACCATTTTAAATTCTTCCTTTGAAATTTTCTCCATCAGTCTCTGATTTTCTTCCTCATTCACAAAACTGGGAAAGAAAGTAGTCATCTTAATAATTTCTGCTATATTGACTCTGTTTCCGTTGTTCTAAATTCCCTCAAAGTTAGCTACCCTCGAGTCAGCAATATCATTGAAGTTCCTGGCCTTGGAACCATTCTCTCCCATCGTTTCCCAGAGTATTTATGTTTTTTCTATGATTAACATAGTTGTGGAAGTATTTTGTATTTTCAACACCTTTGGCCAGTCGACAACTATGGCCAGCCATAGAGCCCTCTTCTTTAGCCTCCATAAAGCCTCCTTATCTGCTAGAAGTTTCCTTTTGGATTGTTCCAGGGCCTTAACCTTGCTTTTGAATCTTCATCACTAAATCCTTCTACATTCTGTGCATATATTTCAGATATTTGATTTTCAACTCAGATTAATTCTTGCTTATCATTCCTATGCTTGGATTGGGCCCAAGACGATACTGCTTTCTTTACTTTATTAAGTTGACGGCAAACTGGATGCTGGCTGATTCCCTTAAGGAAGCATCATAAAATTTCCGTTCAGATCTGACCATTTGTAAAAAGTCTTCATCTTCTAACCAAATTGAGTTAGATTAGTTGGACTTAGGATCTGAAAGTTAAAATTTTATAAATAAGAAAAGAACTTTACAGAATTAGCTGCAACTGAACTACATAATAGCATTTACAATAACTATAAGAATTAACCTAAGTGATGCCATTTTTGAAAATCAGGGTGCCGGTGTGGTTGGGGTGCTTTACATATATACTTTTAAGTCTGTCGAAGCTTAAAAATTACAAAAAGCGAAACTGATAATTTTGTGAAAAAGTTACAACTTAAAACATGAAACAATATTATTCCCTAACAGTAAAGCTCAACAATAATCATGATTCGTGATACCCACCTTGTACTGCTCATTGGAAAGCCCTTAGTCTTTGTATATTTGCCTTTCCAAAGAGCAGGAAAAAGTGCACAATAGATTTTTGTTGCTCCCTTTTACCCTATGAACATATGTCCACAAGGGATTGAGAGGATTGTTTGAACTCAACATGATGTTCAATGAAAAAGTTAAAAAACCCAAAATAATTGAATTTGTAAGTTCGTTTTTGGCCTTTGTCTACTGAAAACATGGTTTTTTGCTGCTTGATGTTGTTTCCACAGTCACAAATCTGTTCCCAAATGAATAAAAAACATTTGTATAGATGTGTTTTTTTTACTTTTGATGCTTTTGGTGGTCACCACAAATGGATCTGTTAAAAATTCAACTCAGAAAGCTCCACAATGTCTCATTGTCTGGGGCTGTTGGCAAAATAAGAGAAACAATTGTGTGATAAAAAATGTTTAGGGATTTTTGGCAGATATATTGGGCCCAGCAGAGATGCCCAAGGGTTTTTAGCCGGGCCCGGCCATTTTTCCCTCCAAAAACATTATATTTTTACTTTTTTTTTTTAATGTTTTTCATGGCTTTTTTTGGGGGAATGTCTCTTGTTACATGGATGCCCTTTGATTCAAGGGATTTCTGCTTAGGGATGTCCCCTGATAGGCTAGGGGACATCCCTAACATCTGTGGACATTTGCGTACTCATATTGGGTACAGGAAACGTGTCCCTGTTTTGGGGATGTGTTCCACAGGCCAAGGGATGCATGCCTCAACAACATAGGAAGTTACTGTCATAAGCATATAGACATAATAAGGTTGATGAAGAGCTATCCCTTGAGAAATGTGTTTTCCACTTCCTTCATAGACATTATAGTTTATTTCATTTTCCACTGTAATGTAGTTGGAGACACTAGTTTTCCGTAATTTATAAGTTAGCTTCATTGCTAGAATGGACCCATGGCAAATCAATGATAAAATATCATAACATTATTCTAAAATTATTGCTTATAATGACATGTCAATTTTTTATGCAACTGATTTCAGATCTGAAAATTATTTCCAAGTGAACCAAACAATAAACCCTAGCTGTTATCACTGAACAATTTTACACTGAAATTATTGACTAAAAATTATAGCAGTGGAAACAGTAAGATCAGAGATAAATCATCCATGCACTTGAAACACGAAATTTTCTGTTCTGTAAATTGTCAAATTCAAAAATTTCCGAGGGCAAAATCAGTCCTCCCAGCTGTTACAAAATCACCAAAACTGAGGACAAACCTAGTCTTCTGAAAATCACAAAATTCAGCAAATCACCTCGGGACAAAGTTCCAATTTGCAAACTTGCTACAGGCCACCCTGTACGGCCCGCTGATATCATCCGTACGGTTGTTGACGTCAGCTTGTATGAACATGTTGCCCTGAAAAATCCACACGTGCAGTCCTGTTTCTCTCCTTCGCACGTGCAGACCTGTACTTGTTCTCCCACACGTGAGAGATGTACGACTATCTCTCCCACACGTGTGAGCTGCACTTCTCTTCCACACGTGCGGCCCTTCTGTTCCTCTCTCCTCACATGTGTGACCTTTCTTGGCTGAAAACAAAAACAAAATTCCCAAGAAACTTTAGGCCAGGTTTGCCAAAATTACAGAATTTCCCTTGCTGAAATTTCCAAGCTCCTAGCACAAGTGTTCACTTATGCTTGTTGATGATTGCAGCGTTGTGTGACATCCTCCAGATCGTTATCCTTTGGATTGAGTTGAGACATCTGTGAGAAAGAGCTCAAGTGTTGGGTGTGTGTTAGACTCTGGACTGAGTTATGATGATGTGTGGTCTCTTGTCTACTCCTCTGGACTGAGTTAAGATGACTTGAGATGGTCTCCTGCCTTGTACTCCTCTGGACTGAGTTGAGTAGATCTCTAAAGTGATCAAGGGTTGAGATTAAATCTCACCTTCACTTTAGATCTAATGGCTAGTATTTAATTAACCCACTTAAGTTACTAATGCCAAAAAATTAGGCATTTAACTTAATTAAACTCACATTAATTCTAAAAGGTCATTCACTTTAATATTTAACTCATAAAGAGAATTTCCTAAGGTTGAGAAGCATTAAGGATGACTTCCACATGTTAGACACAAACCAATGTGGAAGTACATGTTTGATGCTACTAAAACATCAACAATCCTCACACCCTTGAGAGGGTGGTCTGGAAGTAGTTTCCCTTGAGAAGGCAACATCCACCTCATTAAAAAAGGCCCAACCCCAAAGTCCTATGCTGAAAATGCATATCTAAAGAAAAGGACTAAGAGGAATGAAAAAAAATGCAAAAAGGGGTGATAAATAAAGTGTTGAGGTGGTAACTCTAAGGAAAGCTCCCTCTCAAAGGTTTACATGAACAAATAATGAAGATTCTTAGCTTTAAAAAGCTAGATGGACCAGTTAAAAGACCTAGATCGTTACATAAAAATTTGAGGGTCTAAACATGAAGTTCCCCTTCCCCTTCCATCAATAATTCATCATTTTTACCTATCTCTAACCAATATTACGTAGGAAATACCTTTTGCCCTAGGAATTGACACATGTAATAAGGGTAAAGTTGCCCCACCACGGTAAACTTCGGCAATTTATAAAATTAATCTATGTTAAGATGTTGTTTGAAGAGATTACTTAACGTGCAATGCTTAATGACTTGTTTTGAAACTTGACTCATCATCATAGGTGGGTACCCCACATTGGAATTTGTGCATTATGTCTCAAGATTCGTGACATACTCGAGATCGATGTACTTGCATTGGGATTTGTGTACATGTATTTGGCCATATCTACCTACATTAGGATCCATGCCATTTTTCTTGGGGTCTGTGTCACTACATTGGGATCTATGACTGCATAATGGATGATGATAGGGATGCCACATCATCACAAAGGTGTCCACATCAACAATTTGTACACTTGTCAACATATGGAGCATGCATGAGCCACATGGAGACATATTTACTTGGCACATGTGAATCCTTTTAGAAGGGTACATCTTCTCTCTCCTACACGTGTGGTTTCTAGAACCTTCAATAAGGGCCCTCCTCATTCGTCTTTGTCTATTCACACGCATGAGTGAAATATTCTATGATTATTAGGGTTAGTTAATGGGTGTCCTTGTTCTTGGGCCTTCCTTGACCCCACACACGTGATTTAGGTGGTTGTTAGCTAAATTTGAGGAGGGCACACTTGTATCCTTGCCCTCATGTACCACACATATGACAGTTTGTTAGGATTTGCTCACTTTGAGGAGGGTGCCCTACTTTTGACGATTTTTTTGTAACTTCTAGTGGTATTTTTCCATGGTTTTCACTTGGGAATGTGGTCTTAGGCTCATGGTTTCATCTCAACACATGGTATGAACACATTGTATCACTTTAGCTCATGGTATTTATTGTATGGTTTTGGGGAGGCTTTTATCTATATAAGGAGGGAACCTCCCTCACCTTTTCGTGGTTGGAATAGATTGGAAGACTCATTTTGCTCATCATTTGGTATGGTATTTTCTCTATTTTCTTGAGTAAGTGTTTAATGTGCTTATAGAAGGGTTTGGCATGCAAGAGACATTGAGGAAGGAGCTATTGCAAAACAAACAATATAAGTGAGGTATGACAAGTGTCTATTTCATTTCTTTGTAATTTTTTAAAGCTAGATCTTTTGTATTGGGGTTGAATATCTTGGGGGTTTAACTCCTTACACCATATTTATATTTAAATATTGAAGTTTGTGATAGTCAGGATGAATCTATGATTAATTTAGCCTCCCTAACTCCTTACACCATATTTATATTTAAATATTTAAGTTTGTGACAGTCAGGATGAATCTATGATTAATTTAGCCTCCCTGTGAATCCTGTATAGTTTAGATTTCCCAGCTTGATGCTCACCAAGCAGTCTCTAGAGATGTGTGGGGACTTTGACATTGAAGGTAAAGAGGGCAACTACTCAAGGAGTGGCTTAGACTCATGCCCAATGGTAGCACTAGGTCCTACTTCATCTTTCCTAACCATCTCATTTAAATTTTCCTCCTTTAATTTTTGTTTACATGTAGCCTAGGGTTTAATAGTCTTCATTCTCAGATCTAGGTTGCTTTTCCAAGTTCTTGAGCTAACTCTTGTCATGTCTTGCAATCAAACTTGTGGGTTTCATGCAGGTCACATTCTTAAATAGTTATAATATAATTCAATTTGCTCTTCAAAACTAGATCGAAACATTTGGACCTCATTTCTTTCAAAGATCTAGCTTTTCACACCCTTAAGGACAAGCGATATCTAATAATTGACAAGATCTAAAGGGTTTTCTTTGTTCAAAGTTGAATTCACTTAAGGTGTTTGCAGATCCAAAACATTAACAATAAATTTGATGAATGTTTGTTTTAATGCATTGTCCTAAAAACAATATCTTGCAATGCTGGTAGATTCAAGGATTATGGAATGTTGTGACAATTTTTAATGGTTGAATACACCTCTTCTAATGGGTGTTTTAGTCATTTTAAGGTCTAATCTTCATCCATAACCAAATCAATGTTAAAAATCCATGAGCGACTTACTAGAACTTGCTAACGATTCACTTTTTAAAGTTACATTATTTCTCTGAATGTAAGGGTTTACATGGATTTGAAAAGGTTTATGCACTAAACATATCTTGATAATGTATTAATTATGTTCACTACTGTGCATTTAAATGAGATGATGAAAAATCTAAGCTTGAATTTTCATGATTCAAATCGTTGGCACAAACTTTGTGAGTTTAGAATTTACATACAGTATTGAGTAATTCTGAACAACTCTGTTAAATTGGTATTCTTAATCGGTATATACAAGGTTCTACTTATACAATTTTTCATCTCATAGATATGTTGACAAATGTTTGAATGTTCATGGTTAATGATACACACTGCCTGTTGTTACAACTTTTGTGAAATAATATTGATTTCATTTTACTGTTAATCTGGTATAATTATAGAAGTAACGACAGTTTACTTGACACTTCATTGTTCATGTGTGGTTAAATGTGCTGCCCTATATGATGAATGATTCATACAAACAAACTAATACCTCTTTTCAATTTGACACCACACTAGTATCATGATGTTTGATGATTCATCCTTGATCATCTCCTTCCCATGGATGACAACTATTAGAGGTACATTTAGAGCAACTTGGGTCTCCCCTTCATAGACATGATGGGTTTCTATAATGAGCATGTCATGCAGTTAGAGCACTGTCGCATTGTCCATCTCGACTACATTTGGCATCATTGGGTTCATGGCCTTAGGATCTTGCTTGACTAGTTGTGGGTTTGGCTTGAGCAATTGTGGGTTTGGCTTGAGCAATTGTGGGTTTGTCCACATCACCTACGGGTCGAGATGGACGATTACATTTGAAGGTCTAAGAGGATATGGCAACTATGCCATCTCTAAGAGATTGAGGTTGAGCAACACTTTGTCTCTAAATTCCCTAGATACTAAGAGATCTGGGTGAGGTTTCATCGCTCTTTTAGTACTCTTGTGGTTACCTTGCGACTTTCTTTCGTTACCCTCATCAAAGATGCCCAATGTTGAATTTTTGGAAGGTGGGGATGCTTATGCGAGAGACTTTGCGGGGTCTCTGTAGGCCCAATGCCACAAGCTCATTACCTTTTTCGTTTAGCCTATCTTTGTTGGTGGAGATGCTAATTGCTCGATTGACCTCTCTGTTACCCCTCATATTGACACGGATGGTAAACATGATCTTGTGTAGATTGATGGGATTGTTCTAGCCTTCTAAAGGTTGGAATATTGGTGGAGGTTGCGTCAAAGGTGTATCTTTTTTGTCACATATCTTCATCATGGTGGTCGCATCCTAGTCACTTTCAATTAGTGTTGCAAGGTTAAACTCTAACATGGTGATATTCATGTCATCTCCATGGTTTAACCTAGCCAAATTGTTTATTGCAAGTATAGTATGACTTTTGTCTTGGTAAAATCCACTTCTCGCATACATTTTCACCGCTTCTCACCATTTTACCTAGGTGATTTGTGTATCACATTACATCTTAACCTTTTTCTTAGGTAAAATCCTCAATTACACCTACATTTCACTCCACTCCATCTCCTAGAAGGTGCATGGTACCTTTTGTCTACATTTCCCTAAGTTTTAAACCATATTAACCCTTCAAATCTCATATTTCCACTTTTTCTAGTGTGAACATACGCCTAACTGGTTTAGGATATTTTAATTAAAATTTAAAATCCTAAACCTTAGGTTGAGTGCCTAATATTGGCCTATTATTACTTTATTCTTATCCTTCATTGAGCCCTTTTTCCCCAAGTTTTGCTTGCTAATTGGTCATTAGGCGTTATACCTTAAGGTCCATGTGGTACACATGAGACTACGCACTCCCCTTTGGCACAAATGTTGGGGCAAAATACATGACAAAAAGCCAATTCGCCCTAGCCTCAATTTAGCCTTGTTCACATGTGTTAAACCTCATTTGTTCTTTATCCTTATCCATTAGCACAAGGTTTGATGAGTTAATTGAGCTTTGAGTTGACTAGGGAAGACTAATACCCATGTGTCTTAGGGTTTTGACCTTCCATCTCATCCATCCTCATCTACTCATGCACACATCTCTAGGCAGTGCGCTCCACTATGAGGATATATCCACTTCTTGTATAACCTTGTTCACACCTTGCACACATGTGAAGTGACTAGTTATGTTTTGACTTGGTCAAAGTGTGCCCATTTGCACATATTTTGAGGAGATAACATGAAATTGAAGAAGACCCTTTTGCACAAGTGTCAAGGGTGCCCTTATGGGATGAGAATTTCAAGGTTGACTTGGTCAAAGTGGGCACAAATGCATATTCTTCTAGGGCGATTTCATGCGTGGTGAAGGTTTGAATGTGAACACAAATCCTAATTCTTGGTCAAGGGGCTTCTAGAAAGAGCTTTCAAGCATTACACTTGGCATTGGCATACATTTCTAGAAGAAACCCTCATAAATGGAACTTTACACATGGAAAACCACTCATTTTCTTGGAATTTTTCCTTCCTAAAATAATATTATTGTTTGGAGGTGGTTATTTCTAGGAAAATGCCTTCATCATGGAGTTTTACACTTGGCATTCATGCACACCTATTGGCAATTCACCCTACCTATTATTTTTGCACATGAGGGGGACAAATGGCACCGAGATTTTTTCTTTGTATGAAGATAAGGATGGAAGGAGACATGTGGCGCTACAATCATCTTGGAATTTTTCCTTCCTAAAATAATATTATTGTTTGGAGGTGGTTATTTCTAGGAAAATGCCTTCATCATGGAGTTTTACACTTGGCATTCATGCACACCTATTGGCGATTCACCCTACCTATTATTTTTGCACATGAGGGGGACAAATGGCACCCAGATTTTTTCTTTGTATGAAGATAAGGATGGAAGGAGACATGTGGCGCTACAATCATCTAGAAAATTGTATCCAAGTATTTTTCTATGGGCTCTTGACCTAATTCGCCCCCGAGTTAGTTGTTAATATTTTCTTAGGAAATTAATATTTTATTGTAAGGGGCCCTCGAGGTGTAGGACAGTCGGTGATGGAGTGTGCTGTTAAGGCACTCCGTGATGTTAAAGTCACCGGTTCGAAACTTGTAGGGACAAAAAATCCATCCATGTTAAGGGTTGGTGTGGCTCAGGCCAGGT
>CBVK0101369082.1:0-13673 GCA_900067695.1 Picea abies | reverse complement strand
GAAGTTTTGCTGGGTTTTCTTCCCCTAGAGGGTTTCCCAGGATAAATGCTGTGTCTCTCGTGATTGTGTATTTCTCAGTGATCTTGTCTTATGTTGCTATTATCTATTGAAATGCAAAGAACTATAATAATGGCTTAAACATTAACAACTATTAGTTCTATGTGCTACAGTTAGGAATTTGTTTGCAGGTTTATGGATGACAAAGGCAAATCAAGGGCCATAGAGAGGCATATGTGCTACATTGGAAGGGGCTAGGGTAATGGTTTCTTCCCTCACTATATCACTTGATTAGGTGTGTTTGTAGATAGTCTTTGGTAGGGGCCACCTTTGCAATTTGCTTTGAGTAGTGGATATTTTATAGACCCTCTCCATTGTCACATTTGTAGATTAAACAACCAAGTTAGGCTTGTAATTGTGCATATCAAATGATTGCTTGCTACCACGTAATATTCCTTTAGAACCACCCTCTAAGATTATTCACATGACCCCATTTCCCAAGCAATTGAAGGCACTAGTCTCCCTTTTATCCACCACTCCCCAACCATCTAAAATCCATTTTGTTTATATTGCTAAGCTTTCTAATACTCCCACTACATACTACATACACATTAAGCTTAGTAAGCCATAGGGAAACCCCCCTTGGTTAGGATTCCATTTACCCTAGCCTAAAGTGTATAGGAGGGTTCGTGAGGTGACAGTGGTTGACCTCTTAGTTCCACAAGGCTAGTGCCCTATCTTTGGGACTTTAATCTAAAGGTGCTAGTTTGTGTGGTAACAATCTCCACTTGTGCATTGGATGGTAGTATATATGTGAGAAAACAGAGTTTTGCTTGCATGGCTAGTGTACATGTCACTTCTATAAGATAGTGTCAGTCTTGCTCACCTTGGCGCATGCCCTCTTGAGTTAGCTTGAGCAGCAAGACCTCCATCATGAGTTTCTTCACCTCAACCTCAGATGTTAGTGGAGACCTAAGTCATAGGGTTCGCCAAACTTGAACCTTGAGGTTTGAAGTTCGGTGAACCTCAAGACAAAGTTTAGGTTCGATCGAGGTTCGATTCAGGTTCGCTCTGTTCAACCTATGAAATGTGCTCACCAATCTATGGTGTATCTCTCCAGACTCTTGCGGGCTGCAGTTGATGGCACACATGGTGACTTTAATCAATGGAAAACAAACACCGCCAAACTCTTTCCTTCCGGACAACCTGCCAACTTTAGCCTGTGCATTTCTTTCCCTTTCGATAGTCTGCAAACCTTGATTTTTGCATTCTGGGTATACGTTCCCCCTATGGTGGTTGCACTGCAGCGTGTATTCATTTGCCCGTCGACTGCGACGATGGTGTATATTCATTTTCGACCACAGGTTGTATTCATTTCCCTTCTAAGTGTTGTTGTCGCTTAGGGTTATTGTTTTAGCAAGGTTATAAATTATGATTACTATTGATTATTAAGTATATAGGTTATACTATGTAGAATATTTATTATGTATCATATACTTTTTGGTATATTATATTATATTATGTATTATATATATAATACATTATAGTAATTTTAATCTTAATACATTATTATAATAAATTATTATTATAATTATAATACATCATATTAATCTTAACTTTATATTATGTATTTTTTAGATGACTCATCTTATGAGTAATATATTATATTTATTATTTTAAGTTATTTATTTTAAAGTTTATATGTATTAAAAAAAGTATATAGTTGAATTTAATGGCGAACCTCATTCGAACCTAATCTGAAAGTTCAAATTCAAATCGAACCTAATCATTCTCAAACACGAACCGTGTGACTTAGGCGGAGACAAGTCTCTCGGTCTTCTCTCTTCTCTCCTCTCTCTATAGCTCCTCTCAGGACTGTACAATCAACCCCCTTCAGCCTCGGGCACTCTTTGAATGGCATCATTAGGGTTTGCATTGGTCCTTTCACAGTCATTGATGAAGATAGGGAGGCCTCTTCTACCTCCTTCCTACTTTTATTTCCAGTTATAATGTTGATGTGGAGCTAGGGCCTTGTGCCTTGTAAGGTTTGCCTAGCTCTTGTTCTTCTCTTTCTTTTATTGTCATTTATATCTCTTGTATTTTGATAACGTTTAGCTCTAGGAGTGTTCTAGACACGCCTGCTGTTTAACAACCGCTGATTGTAATCTCTAGTGCCATTGACCTATTACTTGGTCATTGTGGACATTAATAAAATTATCTTATCTTATTATCTTAAAGAGAGTAGGAATGAAAAAACTCGAATGTCCTCACACTTGAAAACAAGCATGAAAAAATGAATATGATTTGTAGGGCTAAGTATTGTAATAATGATGCCATGGGGTTTGTACCCTTTAGGAAGCTTGAAAATTTGAAGTCTTGCAAAATTAAGACACTAGTCAAAGGTCAATCATTTAATAAAACAACATTAACGTGTAATAAAAGTCACATAAGTGTTAAGTGACTAACATTAGGTTGAATTAGATTAAAGTGATGGTAGTCAGGAGGATTCAGTGGCTCAACTAATTGAATGCATGAATTAAGATGTATATATCTTATTCTATTGATGACTTCAATTAATAAAAGTTTGTAATCCACATCTCCCATATGCATATGTGCGTTTATCCACATGGTGTCAGAGGAAATATTGATTTTTGGAGCCTGCGAGCTTCTGTATAAGTCTAAATATGATGTCATTGAATTTGTAGGTTAAATATGAACAATGAGCATGCTGCCAGAGCTTGACGCATGCACTGAATAAAGAGGACTTATGTTTTGATTAGGGGCAACGTAAATTCCTTATTGCAATCCATATCAACAATGTAAAGGCTCATGCAAATTAGCAGAATTCAGGCTACTACATTTGATAAGTATATCGAAGGGGGTCAAGTTGCCCACGACAAGGCATAGATCTTGCAGACCCATGTGACTATGAACAAAGCAGACTGAGTTGTTAATGATAGGGCATAGAAGTTGCACAAAATCTTGAAGATCCATTTGTGAGATGCCTTTGCTACAGACCAAAAGCTTTAGATCAACAGGAGGATGTTTTATACAAACAAATGTTTTTGTTTTGAAAAAGAAGAGTTCCATTTCTAAAATTTTCAGCCCTACAAATAGAGTGTAATTCTTATACAGACAAATTGACGTGGTAGACACTAACATGTAGAAGTGCCGATAGGGCATACTTTGAAGTGTGCAAACTAGAACACAAGGCCACATTTTGGTAGAGCTTTAGAGGTTTCCATTCAAGAAGGTGCTTTTATTTTACTTTCTTTTTGCAAAAATGAAAAATTATGCAATCACCCTGGAAAATTTTAGCTGAAGACACTTCCGTACATGGAAAATAAAACCACAATGACATTTAATGCATATAAATATATGGAGTATGGTCAATGCGACAAAAACTAAACCTACACAATACAACAAATTGATTGAATTGACATGAAGAGACTATAAAGCAAAATCAATCATTGGATTAGGAATGCCTGACACATAATTACTCTATCCTGATTTGTGTAAAAGTTCCCAAGAAATCTATGCAACATTAAATAGCTTGTTTCATTTGCAAGCTAAGTTTAAATTTAAAGAAGTTATTTGTATTTAAATCGCTGATGAAGAGGCAATGTCCAACCATACTGTTAAACAATTTATCCCCGAAGTATAACAATATTGTATTCTCACTTTGCCATATTTCATTGGAATCCTTGTCCATGATTTAAGATATCTTAGAAGAGGAGAATCATGAAGACAATGAAGAAGATATAGAAGAAACAAATTTCTTCAACCAAGGCAAAGGAGAAGGCGGATCTGATAAAAAGTTTGGCAAAGGTGAAGGCAAACTAATAAAGGAAGAACTTGATTTTACTGTGGGAAATCTAGCCATGGAACCTGGGATTGCAGAGTTTGAGTTGCTGTGTACTCAAAGATAAACTTACAACAAAAGAGAATCACAATATTGCTTGCAATTCAGATGATGAAGATTCAGATGGGGAAGAGGGTTATCTTGAAACTCATAAAGACTACTTGTTATTTAGCAACTTAGGTAAGTCTCTAGGCAAAGGGTGCAGAAGTTGGAATTCTAGGTTTGATAGCTTGCCAAGGTGCATTGAACTAAATCTTGCCTTCAACATAAGTATGCATTTGGGTGATGGCGATCTTATAGAATTGAAAGGTTGTCTAGGTGCGTTTGGTGCGATTTTGACTTGAAAATGAAGGGGATGACAATTTGATAGAGCATCAATGAAGAAATTTAGATCTAGAGATGAACAAAAGATGAAGACATGACACGAAACCAGGTTAACATCCTAAAGATCCAATGAGCATTGCATCTGGTTATGTTGTTGGATGTTGGTAGACCCAAATGCGGTCTTCAAAATTTGTAGTCATCTTTTAGTTTGTAAATTTCTTCTTTAAATGTTTTTGTTCTTTTGTAATAAGGTGGATAGATAGTTGGAAAATATTATTTTCCGTGTTAAGGGGGGGCATTGAAGTGTTAACACTCCAGCGAAATTAATAGTCAAAGTTCAATATTTAATAAAGTAATGTCAGTATGTAATAAAGGTCACATGAGTGTTAAGTGACTGACACTAGGTTAATAAAGTGTCATTAGAATAAAGTGTTGGTAGTCGGGAGATCAGTGGCCCAACGACTGAATGTATAAATTGTTGATATTATGGTAGCTGCGGGAGGTATTTACCTCCACGTGTAAGCCCGACGAGAATAGAATATTCCGGGAAGCAAGAAGAAACCCTAATTGATTGGTTAATAACCTTAGAAGACAAGTCGGCTCAAGGGGATGACTTGTATTAGGTTATTAGTCTCCAAGAGAGGAAGTCGACTAAAGGAAATAATATATACTAAAGAATTAGTACCCAGAATAAGAAGTCGGCCCAGGCAGTCTGCCAGTTTTAGTATAAATACAGGAGGCCAGTCTTCATTCTGGAAGGTATTCTCAGAACTGTAGAAGCATCACTTGTGCTCACTGCAGTTGGCCAGTTTGTGCTCAAGTCTGGAGGAGAGCTGCCGTTGTAGCTGCTGTAGCTAGCAGATTTCGGTTTTGGCTTGGACTATCTCTTGGTTATGGTTTGGACTATCTGATCAACTCCTGTTTGATGTGTTATCCTTGGAGAAGGGTGTGCTATCCTTTGTTTGGCTATCTAGCCTAGGGTTTGCTTCCGGAATAATTCTCTGTCAAGGTTAAGGTGCTTGGAGCGTGGCTTTGGCATATGCTTGGGTGACAATAGTGATATTGTCTATGGTAAAACGTGCACATTCTAACAGGTTCTGGGCCCACACCTCCTTCATTCAGTCTAACCACTGGAAGGGAGCATAGCCATAAGGATACTAAGCTCGTTGAAGAACTGCTGCTAGGGTTTCAAGTAGGAGCAGTTACTAAATCACAGCTGCTAGGGTTACTAGCAGGTGCAGTTGCAGAAACCCTAACCCTATCATTGAGGCACCTTAAGTGAAGTGATTGACCTAATTTCCGGATAGACTAGTGCGCCCTAGCCTAGCGCACCTCCTAGTACTTTCAGCAAGCCAAGACGTCAAGTTTCAGATTTTGATCAAATCTAGGGTTGACCAAGTCAAGGCAACCATGACCTACTCTATGAAGTCAGAAAACAAGTTAGATGGGCTTCTAACTTCAGAGCGTGGAAGACAAGGATTGACCTCATCCTTGCCAAGAATAAAGTGCTGGATATCGTGAAAGGAAAGATCGTGGAACCAGAGTTTGAAGAAGGAAAAGAGAAGGAACCACAGAACGTTGCAGTTATGGAGAAGTTCAGAGACAGTGACATCAATGCCATGAGTATCATAGTGGAATCTGTAAAAGACCACTTGATACCCTACATCTCCCATCTTGACTCATCGAAGAAGATGTGCGATGCCCTAACAAACCTCTTCTCAGTTAGAAACATTGGACAAGTAATGAGTCTGAAGAATGAGCTTTGTGACATGAAGATGAATGATGATGACAACATAACATCATACTTTGTGAGGATCTCTCAGTTAAGAGATCAACTACAAGCTATTGAAGAGATCATCTTAGAGAAGGAACTGGTGAATATAGTGCTCAATGGTCTTCCCAAGGGATGGGATGCATTTGCCGCAAGCATGAACACAAGGAAGGAGTATCCTACATTTGAAGAACTTTGGACTTGCTGTGCACAAGAAGAATCGAGGATCAATGCAAAAGAGAAACCTCAAAGAAATCCAAGCAGGACAAAACAGACTTCTTCTTCTAAGACAAGGTAACAATACTCTTCATAGTTCTTGTATATACCATATCTTCTGTACATATCTTGCATATCCATTTCTTAGAAGATAACATGATCAAAGAAAAACTATGCCTATGGAAGAACAACAAGATAATGATTGCTATCATTATGACTACAAGTCAGACAATACACATGAAAGGATGAAGTACATCAAACAATTCACATGGAAGTTGTTACATAATTGTGGAAGTTATTACATAAGTAACAACTGCGAGATAAGCCGAGATCAAAATCAATCTTGAAGAAACCTTGAAGAAGTAAAGACAGAAAGAAGTCAACAATCAAGAGGAAATTGGAGAAAGACTTATGACACCTTGCAGAAGGCAATAAGGATGCAGACAGAAGCGTGGATTATGTTAGATGGAGGGAGCTAATTATATACTCCCAAAAGAAAAACATGCACTCATACATGAAGCAAGGATTATTAGGGAGCTAATCCTATGATCCATTGAAGATGATGAAGTATATATCCATGGTAGCAGCCATGAAAAGCAATATGTGTTCAGTTTGAATTTAGAAGAGGTTTTCTTCGAAAAGAAGCCTCAAAGTATCCCTGGTTGTCCATTCACATCCATGATCCTATGATGAAAGGAAGAAGGCAGAATCTTCAAGGCATGAAATCTATAGAAAACTCCATGAACTCAAGAGCTAAAGAGAAACATGAGGAAGAACATGAAGATTAAAAGAGAGAAAGAAAAGACAAAACAACTAGTCAAGAATCACAAGACTACCAGCCTGACATGAACTCACTAAAATCAATCAAGCAGAGGAACTGAAAGTTGTAACGTAGAACAGTGTATGGAAAACTTATGAATGAAAGCATTGCGAGATCTAGAACTAGAGGTTCTCCCAGATGGAGGGAGAAGACTATGATGATTGTTCGTTCCAGTAAACTAGACATACCTCTAGATGAGCCATTATATCGTCCGCAATATCCATGGGTTGGAGTTAACATCAGACAAATGTGAGGATTGTTCTCCTCAACAGAGTAATCAAACAAAGAAGTGTATAGCAACCTCAAGGTTTTGAGGTATACCAGAAGGAGACTCTTGTATACAGATGGAAAAAGACAACTTGGTAGAGAGCCTCCAATGCACAGTAGAAGCGTGGTGAAAAACTTTCTATAACAGAGATACTGTATCAGAATGGTTACTCAGAAGCTCAGGAAGAGGGATTTCTAATCCATGACAAATCCTCATGATGGCAGAAGAAATACCACTTGGATATGTTCCAGTTTGACCCTTGCCACGATGTTATGAGCTAGCAGGAAACAAAGATGAATCCAATAATGATATACTATATTGATCAGAGCTATATGAAGCCTTCAGAGAAAACCAGTGTTCCAGAAAGATCGAAGTACTTTTGAGATCAAGCATTACATTCTCCGCGATGAAGTCTAGAAAAGAGAAGTGATTCTCCAATATGTATCTCCACAGATGAGCAGATAAGCAGATACTTTGGTAAAGCCTTTGTCCAAAGTGAAAGAGTTTGCGTACTCAAGAAATAGCTGCAGCTCGTGGAGACGACTTCCTTATTGAAAAGGGAAGAGATGACTCCCAGGTTGGGAGGGAGCACTGCTGTGTTATTGATTTATGGACAGTCATTTTTCGGTTCGAAAAATGGTCCAGGATGAGCAGTTCCTTTCCAGTTCGGAAAGTGGTTTGAGATTTCTGACGGACAGGCATTTTCCAGTTCAGAAAATGGTCCAGATCAAACGGTCATTTTCGTAATGAAAATGGTTCGATGGATTGTTGATGTACCATAGACAACGATTTCCCATTGTGGTTAACATGGGGAATGGTCTAGGACAGTCTCTCTTCTTGAGGGTTACTCAAGAAGACTGGTTCGCCTTGCCGGACAATCATTCTTTCGAAGCTCACAGTTGTGAGCAGTTTCGAAGAATGGTCCATTTTGGAGGTTGGTGTAGGACAGTCACTTCCTTTGGAAATGGTCCGGACAGTCATTCCCTAGGGCAGATTCATTCTCTCCAGGTTGCACTTTGTTTAGTGCCGGAGGAATGGCCCAGATAGGTGAATTGTCCAGGTTCAACAATGAGGGACAAACATTCCTTAGGGCAGACTCATTCTCTCCAGGTTGCACTTTGTTTAGTGTCGGAGGAATGGCCCAGAGTGGGGAATGGTCTAGGCTCAGAAATCGGGACAGTTATTCTTCCTTGCTTGAGAATAATAGTCCAGATAGCTCATCATTGATGTTTTACCTTCTGAGGGCAGATGCTCTTCCAAGATCTCACAGATGTGAGTGGAAGAATGGCCCAGATGATTCAGTTTATATCATAACAATGTTTTCTGTGTAGGTTGATAATATGATTGTTATGGAGACTGCATGTCTCTGGGTAGTAGATGTATACTACTGTGGTGGATGTGTTCCATTGATTGTGACTATCTGTCATTGATCAAGTATCTGTGTGCTACTTGGTGTGGTAGTGTACCACTAGATTGTAGTTGTGTACTACTATGGATAAACACAGTTGTGTTCTATTGAATGACATTATTCCGATTGCCTTGAAGACTATCAGTAGTATTGAAAATGATTATCAGCCAGATGGATTATCAATGGACAAAAGATTCCCCAGACGGAAAATGGTCTAGGACATTTATTCTTCTAGGACATGTCCGGATTAGAAGAATGGCTCGTGTCACTCTGTGGAGTGAGTGACTTATTCAACATCATGTCTGATTACTTAGATGGAGTATGGTTTCGAGAGATGTAGTTGATGACACTGATAGTGATGATGGTGCTCATGATCTAGTCATGAGATAGTCTATAGGACTATGTTGATGCTACCAGGGGGATGGTATGTTTGTGCTCAAGACCATTACCTTCAATACCTCCCTAGCTAGGAGGGAGTGTTGATATTATGGTAGTTGCGGGAGGTATTTACCTCCATGTGTAAGCCTGACGAGAATAGAATATTTCGAGAATCAAGAAGAAACCCTAATTAGTTGGCTAATAACCCTAGAAGACAAGTCGGCTCAAGAGGATAATTTGTATTAGGTTATTAGCCTCCAAGAGAAGAAGTCGACTAAAGGAAATATTATATACTAAGTAAATAGGCACCCAGAATGAGAAGTCGGCCTAGGCAGTTTGCTAGTTTTAGTATAAATACAGGAGGCCAGTCTTCATTCTGGCAAGCATTCTCAGAACTGCAGTAGCACACTTGTGCGGACTGCTAGTACCTCGTTTCTTTACAGCAAGAAGGTGCCCAACTGCTTCAAGGGTTTTTGAGTAAGGTTAAATCTTCAAAATTCGCCAGAATCTCTCCTTGTACCTATTACTTCTGTGTGAAAACAACAAACAATTAGTCCTACAAGATTCCCAAAAAACACTTTCAAAGTGTTTTGGAACATCCTTAACAAATTGGTAAAAATCCAAGTAAAAATTATGGCAAACCAACAGAAAAGGAACTAAAGAGAGGAAGGTAAAAAGCTAACCCCCTTGGGATCTTTTTTTGCTGATAATAAATCTGCAAAGCAATGGCACTTACAACTTGCCAAATATTCAGTTAATGACCCAGTAAAATTGCACAGCTTCTAACCTACTGATTTTACTTTGAAATACTAGTTAAAAGCAAACAAATTTGAAGTAGATCTAGCTAAAAATCTTGCAACAAAAGAGTTAAAAGCATGGTGTTTCATATATTAGAAAGACATGAAGAGCTTGACATTAAGCTAAATAAACATGCATCTCGCAACTATCTAACATACATAAACTAATAGAAATATCAAGCAAGCTTAGCTTTTTTATTCCTATCCTATAAGGAGATAGCTCCAAACAAAGGCCAATAATAACAATTTACAATGCAAAATAAGCTAAATACAAGTATACCTCATACAAAATTGATCACTATGAATCCACACATGAGAGCTCTACACCACAATATCCTCCAAAGCCTTTTTTATTCCAATAGAAGATAGATAGATTACAATGTATCACAAGCGAACTTTTAGCAAAATCCCAACTAACTTACAAGAGGTAGGTCACCTCTATTAAATAGCCAAGTGAGTTGTTAGGGTTTCCTTAATGAGAAGGCGAGTCATCCTTGAGTGAATGGCGAGTTGTGAAAGCAAAAAGATGGGAAAGGTTTAGGGAGATGGTGAGTGGTAAAAACAAAAAGGATGAGTTAAGTCGAGTGGTGAAAGCAAACTATGGATGTTTCTTATTCAAGAAAAGTGTGTGAGTTGGCCCATGCGACTTCCTTGGCAAGTGGGACGTATGAGTGGGATAGAAAAGCACTTTAGTGGAAATGGAAACAATGGCTAGACTCAAGTCGACTCAAGGATAAGTAATTTCTCATTTTAGGAAAGATCCAACAACTCTCTTTAAGACTTGAGACAAAAGAAACATGTGGGAGACATGTTTACTTATTTTAAGGAATCCTGATTTTTCTTTTAATTGTCTTTTATTTGGCTAATTTTGAGAGAAATTAATTTTTTTAATGATTAATAACCATTTTTTTTCTCCCGAAAGGCGGTCTTTGGGTAAAGTGGGCATTCTGAGATGGAAAATGAATACCCGTAAGGCATATAATGCCTCATAGTACCACTTTTTTAAATTATTCATCGATTACAATTAAAATATCTTGTTTTGCGGGAAATTTTATATTATCCGAAAACATTAAAAAAAAAAACCTAAAGGGGACTTAGCATATTTCCATGTGACTGAAAATTGATGACTAGTATGGTAATACACATTAGACACTAGGCTCATACATCACTTTAAGGCCCAAACACTAATACAAATACCCCAGCTTTGGAGAAATGAGTGAAAAAACCCAACAATCATAAGCTGCTGTAAACAACTTATAATTGCTAGATAAAAAAAACACTCCAGAGTAAATGCATTGGAGAGTGGGTCTTAAGTGGCCAAGACCTTTTACAAAGTTCATGATACTAGCTCATCTATTACAATTCCCCGCAGGGTTATGGAAATACAAAAATTTGAAGAATGTACAAGGGACCACGGGGCCTAGCTAGACTTCTGAACTCTGAATTTGAACAATAGCTTGTTCATCTTTGGCGGCTCAACTGCAAGTCCATCCACGTGCAACTTTGGGTGGTAACAGTCCCCTTGGAAGGTTGACCGTGCTAACCTTTCTTGTCGGACTGATCATCTGGCTGCATGGTTACATTGGTCCTTTGAGTATTTAGATTTAATCATGGCAGCTTGGAGGTAAAACTTTTGGGTTTAGTGTAGTTGTCTTTACTTTCAACATTGTCTTGTCATGTTTTTCTTTCTTGCTATTGTTTTTACAGTTTTAGGATAACAATCTACATTTTCCTTGCAGTGTATTTTCCCTTCGGTTATCTACTTCAGCCTTTGCATAAGTGTCGCTGATTTTTTTCCTACTTATATCAGCATGTGGTCGTGTCTTGTGTGTTTTTCTTTCATGAAGAAATGGTTGTCCACTTGTGTTTTTCCTGGGTCAAAATTTGAATGTCTATCTTACACATGTCGAGCCTTTGTGTCTATCATTAGAGTGAGCTTGGATGGGGGTTCGATTTTTCATTGTCCTAAAAGTATTGAGCCTTTAGTATGGGTAATTTGAGGAGACACAAGAGTGTCTTGAGTCATCTTATGTCTTGTCTCCTCATCTCTTATCATTCTTTGAGTCAGTTGTCCCCCCCATCCAGCATAGGGGAATGGTACTTTATTCTTTCATCTTGATCTTTTTGAGTTATCATTTCGCGTTGAGGGAAGAGAGACATCATTGCTCTTCTTTTCAGTAGGTCATCTTGTATCGACTTCAACACATTATCTACATGACCCAGAAGTAGAGCACTTTAGTAGCCATTAGCCTCATGGGCGACTATTTCGAATCCAACAAGGTTGAGCATCATTGGGCCTTGATTGGATGATCCTTGCCACTGTTCGACCTTAGAACATCTTTCACAGTGTCAGGTTGTGCTCGTACCTTAGGACCCATTTACATTATTGGTGGTGTTCCTTCACACTTCATAGGTGTTTACATTATTGACATCTGATGAGGTGACTTCCTCTCTTGTGTCGACATCAACACATTTACCACGGGGAGGAGTGTACATTATTGGGTGGTAGCAGGTAGTAGATTCATATGAAATCCCCTGGTCTTGAGTTTGCAGTGGGAGGATTATATACTTTGATGCCATGGCTCATTGGACAAGCTTTGGTACTACAGGTCTGCTTATAGGTTATTCTTCATCAAATTACAGGGCCTTTGTATCCTTCCACACAGTTACATGGGTATTTTTGGTACACATTCCTCAGTTCACAGAACATCATTGGTACATCTTGCAGAGTTCTCACAGGGCATCGGTTTGATTATATGGACACAAAGATTATTATGGTTCTCGATATCCCACAGGGGGATCCCGTCCCCCTTGAGTCGCCATTGTTAACCCCTAGATTTTCACCCTTGAAAGTCTTGAGGGTTAAGAGACATCATGCAACACTTTGGTTGGCATACTGAGATTTTCCAGGGTTTTTAGCACTTATGTTGAGCAGAAGGTTGTTTCACACACGAGGCAGGTACATGATCAGTACAGGGTTGCTTAGTTCAAGAGTCATAGTCTACTTTGTTTCGATGCATTTGTGTGAGAGAGAGATGTATACAGGTGTTGCTACTTTTTAGGAGGCATGGTTTGAGTGGGTCTCCTGACAATTTGGGGCAATTTAGAGCATACAGTATGAGTTCTTGCAGGATTCTAGGCCCGCTGACATTGTTTCGGGCGACATGCAAGAACTTTCTATTTTTGGCTGGTTGTGATTCAGGCCCTAGATTCAGATTCCAAGAGCACAATATTGATCCTTAAGGCATCTAGAGGCCTTTGGACCTTTTTTCGGATGATGTCACCCATATTACTATTTTTAGTAGGTTGAGCATCAGGGCCCACATGACAGTTCTGATGGCATATTCAGATCCCTTGTGGAAAGACGAGATTAGTGAGTATAAAGTCAAGGGTATTCAGACGACTTTCTATTTTTGGCAGTATGTATGTGGACAATTTTTCTAAAAATAGAATTAGGAACCTATTTTTAGAGAACCCTATTTTTAGAGGTTCTATTTTTAGTTGCCTCTATATTTAGCAAGTCCAGTCATCGCCCATGTAGTGCCAAGTGGCAGCCTCTGAGGTTGACATTGTTGATGAATGCAACTATGTTAGACATTCTCCAGCTTACAAACCTGTGAGGTGTGGACCATAGCAGCTATGTGAGTCTTTCTCCCAGCTTACAAACCTGAGAGAAATTCCCTAAGAAGTGTACGTGGTTCCTGCCTGAGACAGAGCTAGGAACGTAGAGATGACCTCCTCCATTCAAAGAGTGAGAAGAACTCCAGAGGATTATCTAGTGGGAAAGGCGATCTGATGAGTTGGACGTGCCTATGGCAGAGCACAAGGTGAA
>CBVK0101369077.1:0-12982 GCA_900067695.1 Picea abies | reverse complement strand
GTGGTGGGAAGGAGAAAGGCATAAAGTGTTTGAATGATAAACCATAAAAAATGGGCAATATGACAACAGATCCTCTATCGCCTTAGGAATCCATAAATCAGGGGGTTTAAAATGATCCAGACAAGAAGAAAAACATAGGACGTCTGTTGAACCATGAAATATGGGCATGATGACAATAGATCCTCCATCACCTCAGAAATCCATAAATCAGAGAGATTACATTCAGACACGAATGAAAACAAGAAATGAAAAATTAGAAGATGATATGATATAACAACTTAAAGGAATCTTCATTAACATAACAATTTATGATCCAGGCCCTCAGGATTACAACAAAAATACATTCATAACAACTCTCAAAGCTTCCCTGGCCAAAACAACCCCCCCTTACAAAATCTAAATTGATCTCTTTTATACTCAAATCAGTTCTAGACTCTCAGGAGTGTGATCTGATCACTACATTCAAAGATTTGCTTGGAGCAATATTCTATCAGATTGTGAATGTATCCCTCTGTCATACACGAGATCAGATCGACATGGGTTTGCAGGAAAATCTATCCACAGGGGTGCCACGGGATGACGGTTCAGTCCCCATAGTCGAGACTTTCATGCCTTTCATTTATGGAGTGATCCAAGGTTTCAACCACCAGTTCTATTTTCATTAACCCCCTCCTCTCGAGATCACAATGAGACTTAAAGCTCAAGGGGTGGTCACATGCTGATCTTAGATAGGACGCCATATAAACATGTGATTCCGGGGCTGCTCGAAAGTGGTATGGGTTCAGACCTCTTTCGGCCCCGCAATCCACCACCTTTCACCAGGTAGCGCTTTTGCCTTACCATGGTTTCAATTGCGGGACCGCTCAATAAAATTATCACCTGAGTATGTTATGTCCCTGCAATGGACCATGGCCATCGATCTCGTGATCTTGGACAAGGATTTGCGATCAACAACTCAAATATGCCCTCTTTAGATCAATGGATCATATCTTCCCTTTTCAAATTGACGACTGAGACTTGCTTTGTGACTCGGGCTTCGGAATTTTCAAACCTCAAACCTCCTCTTCCTTTTGCTACTTTTATCCAGAGCTAAATATATGATGACACATAGCCCCCCCTGAGATCGACGACTAGGATCTCTTCGGGTCTCCAGACTCTGGGAAAAACAAAAATCAAACTTTGTTTTCCCCCTGGAAAATCCTCCGGAGCTAAGGATCAGATGCCACCTGTCCCCCTCAATACCAATGGTTCATGCTTGCTCTGGGCCTTAGGACTTCAGACCTTTTTCTCTGGAGCTATACTTTGCACAATTTTGGACTTCTGAATGTCCATGAGCCGCTGATCTGAACTGCTCCTGGAATCTCCACCACTAAAAGATTGGACCTGCCTGCTTCGAACCCACAAATAGACCATTTTGAGTGCTTCCCTTTGATGCTTCCCATGCATACTACAAAAATGGATGACCTTCTGCCCTTGAAAACTATATGTGATAACAAGTGCCAACTATCTATTATTATTTAAAAATATATATAATTAATAATGCATTGTAACTCATTTGCAGATAGGAATTTTATGTTGCGCTTTTGGGCGTCAACAATGTTCAAATTAGATATTTATAAGGATCACAAGGTTGACACCAATATTCCTAGTACACAAACATATCTGGATTTGTTTATCTTGCGAGAAACCTTAGTGATGATAACATACATTGAGGTTTCATGTCAAATAGTTCCAATGTAAATATGCTTAATATGAAAAGATTGCATTATGAATTCTTAATAAATATGTTAATCTTAGATGCTTCCTATTTGAATTTTGAAACTATGTAACTTGGACATACATGTATATATAGTTTTAGTGAGTCATATTTTAGGTATCAATGCCCATTAGGCGAATAATTCATTTTCTATACTAGAAAATTGTTAAAGAGGTTTGTTTTTTCATATTTTATTTCCTAATACTCTTATTTTTTTTTATATTGACTACATATGTCATGTCCTATGTCTTGATGGCCTTATCATCTATGCATGGACAAGAATGTGATAAATAATTCTAAATTGCATTTATTGTAACCAAAAATCTAATTTACAATTTTAAGGTCAAGTTTATACCCACTAGAATATTTTATGGTCTCATTTGTACTGAATAGTTAATAGTCAAAACTTATGATCAATGGGTGTTTTTGTGCCATATAGTTCTAAGGCCTAATCTATGCCCAACATTTATCACAAAGTTATTTATCCCTTAAATTTTTTATAAGCTAACAAAAATATAATGGATAAAACTGACCTTTCTTCCTTGGAAAGGGGTCCTTTTTGGGTACAAATGGATGATTAGAGAGGAAGTCACAGGTAGAATGTGGCATATCAATATTATTATACTTTTGGATTTATTGATGGATATAATTATGTGCGCTCCTATTTAGGAACATCTTATGATGACCTTGTTTGAAGGGTCCTTTCATATTCAATGAATCAATAATAAATAAATTATAATAAAAAGGGGTAGATAAAATATTAATATCTCTTGATCTTGATAGAAGTAGTGGTGAGGACTCATGATCAACACATATGAAATTTGTGGTGAAATATCATCAAAACTGATAGAGGGATATGCAATACTGTACAATTAGAACCTTGACAAACACAACCCCTGATGCTTGCAACATTATCTACAAGATGGAAAAATTATGTTTCTTTTTCCAAATATGTAAAATGTTTATATTTGTTTTACACGTGGTTCACGACACCGAAGACTAGTACTTACTACATCCAATGAAAAAACCCCCCCAAAATCTACGAGAGAACCTAGGGAGGCTGAGCATTTTCACAATATTGGGGGTTCAACAACAAGAACATCATATAGACCCATTTAAGGGCATCACATGTCACTTACAAGGAATAGAACCTAGGTAGGGAGGGTAACAACCATCCCTCCCAAGCACCCAAGCTACATCCAATGGAATTTATCATGTGGTTCAAGATACCGAAGACCGATACTCGTTGCGTCCACAGAAAATTACCCTGAAATCTGCGAGAGAACATAGGAAGGCCAAGGATTTTTAGAATATTGGGGGCTCAACAACAAGACCATCATATAGACCCATTTAAGGGCATCACATGTCACTTACAAGGAACTGAACCTGGGTGGGGAAGGTAACAACCATTCTTCCCAACCACCCAAGCTACATCCAATGGGCATGTAAAATTTGTATATTACAGTTTAATGGATACATTTTCCTATTATTATATATGGTTTCATACTTTATCAAAAAATTCACCAAGACTTTACAAGGTTTTATAATTTAGTGAAAGCTTCGTTAAGATTCTACAAGATTTTATAATTCAGTAAAAGGATCACCAAGATTTTACAAGATTGTATAAAATAGTAAAGGAATAACCAAAAAATATATATACATATTATATTATTGATAAGATAGCCTTCAAAGTTTCCTATGTATCATGGGGATTCACCCATTTATTATACATATAAATTTAGGGGTGGTTCTTAAAATTATCCATGCTTCGACAGATTTGATGGTC
Source organism: Picea abies (assembly GCA_900067695.1). Classification (NCBI taxonomy): domain Eukaryota; kingdom Viridiplantae; phylum Streptophyta; class Pinopsida; order Pinales; family Pinaceae; genus Picea; species Picea abies. Next base: position 9,440 of record CBVK0101369077.1, on the reverse strand, counting down.
CTTGATCACACCATTTGACAGACTAGGTTTACTTAGAGGTCATAATTACTAGACAAATAAGGGTCCTAGGGCCAGATTTATCGGATCAAGCTATGCTAGATCCAATGGTTGTGATCTCGCAGGATACTTCTCTGAGAGAGCCACGATACTCAAAGATCCTTTCATTGGACTCCCATTTCAACCCTCCTTCCAGACTTCTAAAACTATCCTCACTAGATCCAACAATACATATTTCCCCTTATTATTCTCTAATAGATCGATGATCTCAGTTGACTCGGGGCTCTCCCCTTTGGAGTTCAAATACAACCTTATCTAGCCACTCTAAAATGAAACCATCCGACCAATGGTATGGATCTGTTCACTTCGTCGAATCGAAGGTTGTGAACTCAACCAAATTGGAGCACTAGTTTCCTCCAAGGTAGCAATCTGATTTCAGACTTATACAAATCATGGTTTTTTCTCTGGCCTTTCTAAGGTTCTACAAGGCTTCTAAGAGATTTGGACTTCCAGGTTTACATTGGTTAGGTTCTTCCTTTGGGAAATTGGGTGAAGGATTGCATGTACCGCATTCTTTCCACCTAAAATAGGTGAATCCTCACAAGGCTGAATATTCTCAATTCCATTCCAAGACTCTCCAGATACTAGGGTACACCTGTCTCTTCTAGAGTGAATATTCTGTCCATATCTTGCAATCTTTCCTCCTAAGTTGCAAACTGTCCATACTTGTTCATCTTCATAACTTAAAAAATCAACTAAATACCATGACAACCATATTCCAATTACTCAGGGGTTCAATTCATTTATTACAATAATTCACACTTCCCATTTAAATAAAAAAATACATAATTACATCATTCATGTACGATTAAACAAATCAAGTTAAACACTTATCCGATATTGGAAATAGCCACAACCAAATGACTGAGAGAGGAGGCCTTTCCTACCAACCTTAGGCCATATTGTAGTGTGCCTTCCTATAATATGCCACCCCCATGCCAATCCATGATACCACAAGGGGAATGATTCAGTTGGTTTCCAAGATTAGGATGATCCAGGAAGGTTACTCTCCTTCCTCCACTGCCAACAACAGAAGATTCCCCCTTCCCACTTAGCTCATGGTATCTACAGGATTATCAGGTAGTTTATCAACTGGATTTCCTTTGCACAAGGGAATCCATTTTATTCTATATAGTCCCTCAGAAACCTCCCCTTATCAGTGTTAGTTTCTATCTAATAATTACCAAGTTGTATCCCTCTTTTGATTCATTCTGGATATGGGTATTCTTTGTTTTAGAGTAATCATCAACAAGTTGGACGAGCTTCCTAATTTCTTCAAGGAAATATCTCCACTCTCTTCTTCTCTTCAATATGTGCCAATGAACTCCTTTTTTCACTACGCTAATGAATTCCTTTGTTCACTGCACCCTTATCCTATGAACTCGTCACTCTTGTACTCTTCCTCAAATTATTCTCTTATGTGCACTATGTGATATGTTCTTGTGGTACCACTCTAAGTGAATAACTATTGTTCTCTTATTTTTTTGTCTCTGCTAGTGATGAATTTTCACCGTTGGCCTCTTCCTCCTCCAATCCTTTGGATTCCTGTGGCTTCTGTTAGAAGTGACCTACTATTCTTGGGTCTGATTTCCTAAAGGGGTAATCCATGGTGTCCTCTACATCAAGTTGTTCAATTGACCCTTACCTTCTTCAAGAGTCCAAACTATTAGCAGTTATTAACTACCTCAACCACCAGTCTTGTCCCTCGTAATAGTTCATGTGGATCCATACATGTATGGGTACGTTGGTAGGTGTATGTTTATGCCGTGCAAGCATAAATTGGCTTGCTAAACAAGATTCCTATTTTCTTCACTAAAAATATCTCATCTCCACCTCACTGAACCACTTAATCAATTCCCACTTGTGTATCATGGCCAATGATTTCAAGGTTGTTCCCTCTCATTCATATGTTTCATATTTTTATTAATTAAAACATAATTACATGCTTCATAATCACTTCATATGAAGTCTTAGCATAATTAAATTCTTGGGGGAAAAATGGTGTCACATGAAATGTTTTCTCTCAACATTGGGGGCGGTCGACCCATCAAATACTCACCTAATTACCTTTGATCTGGATAATGTTGAACCACACATCCCTTCTTTAGTCTCTTTCTAGATCGTAGTGACAATTAGGAACATAAAAATCCATTGGTGCATCATCAACGAATGGGATTCCACATGTGTCATGTCCAAAAATGTATGAAAACAACTTGGATCACCTGAGCTCATCCCCTCTACCATCACTCTCAGGGCATATGATGGTCATATGCCATAACCATAAGACCTCAACCAAAATATACCTATCAAACTAGGGGGAAAGATAATTTTGATTGACATCGAAGCCATCGATGCCCCATTGAATTGCAATATCATGTTTGTGAGCAGTTACATGTATTCCATGAAAGACGTGGCCTCATCCATCTTCCGCACCATAATGGAAATATTTTCACTATTGATCAATTAACGCATTATGAACCCAATCATTTAGGTAACATCAATAATGTATTACCTCTCATACGAGCTAGTTCATATATATCTATAGTCATAGATGTCAGACTCATAATATTAAAATACCCATCCCTTGTGGGTGCTTACCATGGGAACCCACCTATCCTGTGTACCACAGATTCTACCCAGGTTTGCACTATATCTTCCTATGGCATAAAAAACAATGACAAACATTCATAAAAATAAGTCACATCTCAACCTACTCCTAAAACAACTACATCATTGTCACCACCAGAACATCCTCCCATGACTGGCCAAATTCCAATTTGGCAAACAATCCCTCAGGCCATCACTCAAATACCTTTCTTCTGCCCACCACCTGGAGTATCATCCTATCAAGTTGTTGCTACCCTCACCTTGCCTAACATGGTGATCTCTATACTTGTTTGGTATCTAGAACCACCATCTATGGTACCGATTCCATCCCTCCCACCTCAACTAGAGGCTTTTCCCATGCAATCAATGGTTCAAACACCAACTTCTATAACCGATCACACAGTTGGGGGAAATGATACCAAAAAAGGGGTAAAGAAGAACAATAAGGGGTCTACCCCTCAAAATCGGGTCCAACCGCCATGCGCACTTTGTGCAATATTTGTACACCCTACCAAACTTTTCCCTACACTACCAGAATTACGTAATCTAATTCAAATTCCTAAGGAAACACCATTGCTTCCCACCCCAGTAGATGCGACCACCACCGCTACTGTCGAAACTTCTTCATCATGCAAGAAATTTCTACACACCAAATTTTCATTTGCCATATGCTCAAAGTATTTCCATTACACTCATCATTGTCTAGGGATACCGCAATTCCAGGAAACATTAACAACAATGCGACCAACAACTTTTCCCAAACCCTCTCAAGAACTACCCATTGATGCTAAAACTACTGACATCTTCTATATATCTACATTAGTCAATGAACATATGTTATGCTTTTGTGCGTTGTGAGACCAAATTGACCATTTCACATGCATGTATCCTCTTATTGTCAAATATAGGGTTTGTCACACGATTTCCCTTTTCCCTTCAAAATATTCGAGCATCCCTTCAAACATCACTTATCCAAAAAACAACCACAACCCTTTTCGAGTAATCCCATCATACCTACTTCAACGCAAATAGTTTCACCCTTGGTACCACTTGCAATACATATACCACAAAAATCATAATACTTTCCCTCGAATCCCCCTAATTCCCTAGTAAGTCCCCCACGTGATATCCTTCGTCCACCAAGTACATATGACCCACACTCATGAATGAATATATGTGCATTTCATCTAGTGAAGTCCCTCACCCTCCTCTCATCAAACCACCCACTCCGAATGAAGGTCATGTTCACTCTTCCCCATATTCTACATCTTTCGTATATGCCAACACCATAAATAACTTGGATCAAACATTCGGCTCCACCACTCCACACCTGTTTGTTCAGACCTCTGACGAATCATTATTTTTGTACATATTTCAATCATATGAAGATATCTTATAGGCCATGCCAATACCCGATTGTCCCTGGGATTCCATGCATCAAATATCTTTCTTCTTATCACAAGAAGCATTTCAACCTAGCTTAAACACCCATGTCTATGAAATTGAAACCAAAGAATTTATCCCTCAAGGACATGTGGATTGGTTCAAGAACCCAATCCATGCTTCCAATGATTTTGAAGAATGGAACATGGAAAATATCTCCCCCACAATCAAAATATACATATCTTTCAAACTTGGTTTCATTGAAGATATCACCCTCAGTGTTGCATGCTCCCTTGAAGAAGTTACAACTTGCACAACTCTCTTTCATGAATTTAGGGATATATTTGCCTGGTCATATACATAAATGCTTGGACTCAATCCATACATTTTCGAACACTGAATCGATACATGGCCCGATGTGGCCCATGTCTTCAAAAATCAATGACCATTACACCCTTCCAAAGCCATGACTATTAAAACCGAAATTGATAAGTTACGTTTTGCAGGATTCATCTATCCCATTGTGCACACTTCTTGGGTCTCGAACCCTGTGTTAGTTAACAAAAAACAAGACACCTTTCAGGTTCTCACTAATTTCAGAGACCTAAACCAAGCTTGTCCCAAAGACAAATTCCCTACTCCTTTCATCGATCAAGTTATTGATGCTTATGATGGACATGAAGTAATTTCATTTATGGATGGTTTCTATGGTTACAATCAAATAGAGATATGCCATGAAGATCAATACAAAACCACATTTAGTACCCCATGGGGTACATTCGTCTATCGCGTCATGCCTTTTGGGCTCAAAAACGTTGGTGCCACATTCCAGCAGGCAATGAAATATGTCTTCCACAACCTCACCCACATCATCCTCGATTACTTTGATGACCTCACTGCTCATTCCAAGAAGCAATCACAACATTTGGAAGACCTACAAATTATCTTTCAGAGTTGTTTCCAGTAAAACATTCGCTTGAATCCTCTCAAGTGCATCTTTTGTGCCACAACATGGTGCTTACTAGGATTCATCATTTCCCAACAAGGAATCATAGTGGAACCTCTAAAATTCCAAACCATCAATGAGGTTCCCCCCCTAAGAATTTCCTCCAACTGCAAAGCCTCCAAGGAAAAGCCAACTTCTTACGGTAATTTTTCCTAGATTACACTATTTGCACCCATGGATTTTTATGCTTACTATAGAGGGATGTCTCATTCCAATGGGATCAACATTCCCAAACCACTTTTGAGTCATTGAAAGACGCACTCATCAAATCCCCCTTGATTAGTCCCCTATACTTTGACAAGGATTTCATCCTATATTTTTCTGCCTCAGAAGTTTCAATCGTAGGAGTTTTAGTCCAGGTAGGTGACGACAGACAAGAACCTGTCATTCACTACATCAGTAAAAATATTTCAGGGCCATCTTTGAAATACAATCATGAAGATAAATTGGCCTTGGCAGTTTTCCTAGCAGTCCAAAAACTACGACATTATATCTTTCTTCGAACTACAAAGGTCATTACAGATTCTAATCCCATGCATTACCTACTTAGTCAGTGACAAATTTATGACAAATTTTCTCGATGGATCGTAATCCTCCAGGAGTATGATCTAGAGTTCACCACTCCTAAGAGAAATAAGGCCCTTGTTCTCACAAAGCTAATAGTCGATCTCCCATGAGGCTCCAAAGACACCCCCATCAACGAGAACTTCCTAGATGAACACTTTTTCTTCATTTCTTCGAATGTTCCATAGTACGTGCACATCCTCATTTACCTACCCACAAATAAATATGGTCATACGACCTCCATCCCCAAAACCTAAAAAAACAAAAAAATGCAGGAGGTGTCTATCACTCACCTGACTCTCTCATTAGTCGAATCTGCTCACCCATAGTCTCTAACAACTATCCAATGCACCAAGGCAACAATCCAAAGATTAACGATGATAGGTACACATAAGGTGGTTTTGTGGGGCCTATTTATACGCCCACTTCCCCAACTTCCAAACTCCCGTACAGGAGCCCAAGAGCTCTATTTCTCAAACTGCTCATAGTAGTGTGATCCTGACACTCCCATATACACGTTGGTATGTTCCATTTTGTATGTTATTCATATGTCTCATGGATCCATCTCCTAGCTCTAGGATCAGGTACACATGTTCACTATCATTTTTATTAAATAGCTATCATATGTTCTTTATCATCATATATTTTTCATGTCGGGTTTTTGTTTTTTCTTGTACATTTACTTGTTAAGAATACTTACATCACATTCAATTCTGGTTGTCCTATGGCCCCTTCAGGTATATGCTCTAAATTGACATAAACTTAATCCCTCTATGAATAATTGCAGTTCCCAATCACACCCTCTAACATGCACCTTTACGATCACCACACCCAGATCTGTAGTACCTTCACCTCTGTTGCATTTTTTGTATTGTTAATTGGTAGCATTCTCACCTACATGACTTTTCCCACAATATTTTTCCCCTTGACGAATTGACACATGTTTTTTCTTCCTTCTAGGACTAGGAATCCTGTTATTTTCGCACCTCAGAGAAGGAACCTCACACATATTATCCTCACAATGCTAACCTTCCCATTGTGGACTCCCAAAATCATGTTTTGACAAGTACGTTAAATGCACCTCCACATTATCATTACATGTTTTGACAAGTACGTTAAATGCACCTCCACATTATCATTATCTTTCCATCTCATTCAAAATCAATTTTCCCACTTTCAAATTCATCCTCCATCCATTTACCTATTATAGAAACCAACCCATGGGGCCCCCACCCTCCATCACTTGAATTCCAATACTTGTGCCCCAAGTAGGCCAAGCCATATCTCACTAGGACACCTGTTTCTGTATGTGTATTATAAACCCAAATTATTCTTTATTCATTTGGTAATTGTATAAAGTACCTTTTTTTTCTATAGCAAGTTTGTAGATTTTTTCCATTGTAGCAATGGTGTTTTTTTACCTGGAAATGCAACACTTGTCGCCCTTGGTTGGGACATCTCATCTTCATATCCATATTTGCAACATATCCTATAAATCGCCAAACCCTAAGCATCCCAAACCCGTTTGTCCTATATATTTGTGTTTTGACCCATCCCACATCTCTCTGTAGTCTCATCAACTCAACACAATTTATCCAAATATATGGTTGTCCCCCTGGCACCATATTTCATTTTACGGTTTCTTCCACTCATCACTAAACCCCCAACCAAGGGTATTTATTGAGTCCCATGTATTCTAAAATTCGTCCATATTACCAACTATTCCATCTTGCTACAAGTCAATCAATGATACCATCTTTGATCAACATATTTCAAGAATCCCTTTGCTTTTTGTAGTCACGCCTCCCTGCCTATCGACTTCAACACAAGTTTCCAGAAGGGTGGCATTTTCTTGGCTCTAATTATCCTATCAATGAGGAGTCTTGAACGAAACCGAAAGAGTCACCATTGCTTTATTATTCCATTGTGCCCCTTAACATTTGACTTCAAAACAACTTGATGTTATGGTGAGTCTTACTATGCGACCATTGTAGTTTTTAGTACCAACCAAAGACCTATGAATTTGATAAGGCCATCAATTCCTCAGATTCACCGACACTCAACACCATTTTCGTCCCACGATTAAGAGAAATTTCATTCACTAGAACAATCATTTGTCGTTACTGATGCCCATGAAGGCGTTGCATACTTCCTCTTCATTAAAATGTTTTAGTTACAATTATATACTTATGGTTCTATGACACAACCATGGGGTATGCCCGCCTAATTTGTACAATTTTTTTTATCATTTTGTGGAGAAAAAATGGTTTGAATAATGTTCCCCTCTCCTTCAAACGGATTTTCCTAACAATCCCCTATATATTGTCTCCAACTTCTCTACACCATGATATTTTAGACAAAAGAAACAATGATGTATTTCATCTATACATATGCTTGTAACTTCACACATCAGGGGGAATCTGTTATCACCAAAAGATAGCTCACAACAATAAAGGTTATGGTCTAAGGAATTACTAGTACAACATAGAAAAAAGTATACCTCCAACATTAACATGCTTCATCAAGAAACAACACAAAACTATGCAAATTGTCTCCATATATTTATGCGTGATTGATGTCGAAAAGACCCACATAGATGCTGAAACGATGAATTTATGATACTGGTCAGGCCTCACACACTTCCAACTCAGGTGTACCATGAGAAGAGCCTAATCCAAGTCTAAAATATAGCCTTGGGTCCATTTAATGAACTAGTTTTGTAAAAACATGCATGGAACCTATAAATACAAGTGTTGTGTATGAGCCAAAGATAAGAGTTTTTATGTATTGTTATGTTGTTGGAATTGCTCTTTGAGAATCCATATTTCTCCTAGAATCCTTCTAGTATTCATAGCAAGGCCAATCCTTCTTGCCTCTTGAGAAGATTGGTTGGTAATTCTTCACCATTGTTACATTATTGTAAGAGAGTTGGAGCTCTATTTTTGGGACCTCAAAGGCCCTCCCAAGGAGGAAGAGGGGACTCATAAGTCCCTATATTTCTCCAAGGTGTTATCAATCAAAAGCCTTTCCATTGGTAACAATTTCTTGTTCTTATTTTTAACTTTTAGATGTATCTCATGTATTCTTAGTTTTTTCATATTTTACCTTTTATTTTCTTTCTTGTTTACTTCATGGTTAGTCCACTAATCAACTAACTATTGTCTGTGTTATCTTGTTGGCTTAACAAGGTAGTTAAGTGTCTAGTTTTTTCTCATCCAAGTGGAAAAACTAACACATCACTCTGACTATAGGACCATTATGATTAAACCAATCTTAGCTAAGTTGTATGGAAGTATTTTGGAAAAGAAGATTGACATATGGCTTGAATTCCATGGAAAAATAACTAATGGCAAAGCAGGATTTAAAGGGTATCACTCAACTATGGACCATCTTGTTATGCTTAGGATCATTGCAGAGGAGTGTCTCCAAAGACTAACCACCAGTGACTCAAGTAGGGATGGAATAAATATGTCAGGTCTTGGCTAAATCATTAGAGGATATAGAAAGATGTCATTCTGCAGTATACCGATAATACAAAAAATTATTACATCTAAATTTAAGGAGAATATGTGGTGCGATAAAGAATTAGAGGATACAAGGAAGTTAAGATACTATAAGGAGGTGGTCAAAACTAACTTATAAGATCAAAAGTATCTCTCGATTTTGAATAGCATAAAGAAGAAAATCAACAGTGATAAAATTCACACCATCTACGACACGTTGTATAAACATAGTTACCAACTTAATGAGAACTGTGACCTCAAAACGAGAATTCTTGCCCAAAAAACCCATATTTTTGCATAAAAAACATCAAAATCAACCC
>CBVK0101369073.1:0-13111 GCA_900067695.1 Picea abies | reverse complement strand
TTGCATCGGTTTAGCTACATAAACAACAAAAAAGTTGTCGTCGAATATGCGACGATGGCTTCTATTGATGCGTCAGTTTAACTATAAAAGTTGTTGTCGCAATATAGATGAAAAGTTGGTTTGAGATTGTTTTCCTATATCGTCGCTTGTGCGACGTTTTCTCAAGTTCGTCGCAAATTCCACGTCACCTAAACCGACATTTCAGAGACTCCAAATTCGTCGCCATATCAACGACATAACGTCGCATAAGCGTCGAAACAACCGTCGCAAAATGGGCCAAATGTGCTAGTGCGTATAGGAAGTTGAAGTACTTCCACTACTTGTGGGGTTATATACGGGGGTTGAGGGTGGACCCGTACTTGATTGAGAGACCAGATGCATGAGGGGTTCTAGTGGGGATCCCCCCAATGGAGGAGGGAGAGAAACAGGATAGGATTGTTGGTGAGTGGGAGGAGGGTAATAAGACGCCCCTCCAAATTTTTTAGGGTATTGAATTGCACCATAAGTAGGTGATGGCTAGCCGTAAGGTTTGAGGTGTGTCATAGAACCAATCAACCCATCCTCAGCATAAGAAACCCCAAGTTTGTCCTGGCCAAATGGTAGGGGTCTGGGTGCATCAGGAAGTATTGTGTACAAGTAACCTGATTGGGTATATATGAGTTCAAATTGATGGGCCTTGTTGATGGCTTCCTCCTTTGATTGAGGAAAATGGGATGCTACATCCTTGGAAATCACAGGGATGAGTGATTTAAGAAACCAATCGAGACGTTTTTCTTTGGTGGTTTCTACTTTACACAAACTACGTCGCCAAATCCATTCATGGATGTGGTCGGCGATATGGATAGCAGTGGTTTGTTTGAATTCAGAGAGAATTTCTAAGACAGTTTCGTGACGAACTGGTAATTGGAAAAAGGACAAAAATGCCTTGGCTAATGATTCAAAGGTCAATGGGACCCTGATTTTTCGTCTACATACCATTTGGTTGATGAACCAGTGAGGGTTATTTGAAATAACCTCAAGTGGATGGAATCATCCATGATGTTGTTTGAAGAGCACCATAAGTGGAAGTTCACAACATGGTTGGAGGGGTCTTCCCTAGTTTTCCTTCAAACTTCGAAATGTTTGAAGGTAATTTGGTAGGCATATTGGTCCAAGTGGCATCATGTAAAATGGGATCATTCGTGAGTTTGGTTAAATCATGAATGTTGAGGGATGACAAGTACGGAAAAGGGGAATTTGGTGGAGGATTAGTTCCAGCCATTGTGTGTGTAGGTAGTGGACCTGTCCCTTGAGAGGTATTTGGTGGGTTTGTACTTCTTCCTTGAGAATAATTTTGACACCCGCCTCCTTGGGAGAACCAATAGATGGATAGCCTTGGGTATTTGACCCAGGAAAAGTGGAACCAAGTAAAGTCGATCCCAAAATAGTATCACTCACTAGGGTGTGAGATGGTTGAGCCGGTTAGTTGGAAAGACTAGGGACTCCTCCTAGAATAGGATGGAGATTCTACAAGTGTCTAGAAAGACATGGATTCTGTAGTCCCCCTATAGTTCCAACTAGCAAAGTGAATGTGTGCAAATGGTGACAAGAGAGAAATAAATGAGAAAGTGCTTTTTATATTTTTGACCTTCACAAAATAGTATAACTCACAATTGCATGTAATCAAATGAAAATCATACATAAATCAACTATAAAATAAACAAGCATGTGGATAGCTTGATTTTGTCTGCGTGGGGGAGAAAAATAAATAAATGCTCATGTCCAAAAAGACCTATCATCCTTCCTCTCAATTTAGAATTTGGCCTTCTAATAGCACTCGACAGTGGGGTCTAAATCCACCAAAAGAGGAACTAGTGAAGGTTGAAGTAGTCAGTTATAATGAGGGGTAGAGGGTGCATATCCCAGAAGAGTTAGCTATATTTCCCAATAGCCACACAAAATTTGACTAAGGTGTGATCGCAGCCCACAACCACCACCTAGGTAGATATCATATGTGTGTCCACTAAGTACCTTGGTCAAAGTGTGGCATTTATATTTTCGGCCTAAAACATGGGTCACGGGTTGGATACCCTCACAAGAGTTGCGTGACTCAAGAAGGGATGCGCAGAACAACCGGACCTTGGCCTTCGACCCTTCACGAGTATCTCCCTACCTTATGGTATAGGAACACTTGACTTGGAGGATTTGGAGGATCCCTATTCTCAACTTCTATTGTTTCAAAATGTGAGAACCTGATGACGGGGGGTTATTTGGATGCCTACCCCCGAGATCTTACCTAGATTAAAAAAATTATTTTAGGTACCTCCTGTGGAGAAATAGTTAATGTGGTCTTAAAAAAAAAATAGATGGAATAGGCTGAGAGATTGGGGTCATGGACCAACCTCATTTGAATTTAATTGGTGTGGATAATTTCTAAAGAAGTAGTCGAATCTTTCAGAGTTCCTTTGAAGTACTTTGTGGGTACTTAAAAAGAAAGCTTACTTCGACCTCCACTATTCTAACAAAAATTATGTGTTTGATGAGTGGCTTTGTGTGCAAGAAAGTGAAAAGTGTGCAAAAGATTTTTAATAAGTTAAGTGTAATATTGTAGCATGTGGACTTCTTGTGTTCCTTACAAATATTGTTACCTAGCTTACTAATTTCTTTGGTACAACCTTGTGGAATATTTAAATCCCTAGAGAACTAGCAATGTGGACATATAGGTCCTTACTTGATCCTTTAAACTCCCTAGAATGTTGGCTATACTAGAAAATCTTTCGAAACTATCCTAGGATTGTGGGCATGTATGGGCCCTTACTTGATCTTTTAAAATTTCATAGAGTGTTGTCTAGACTAGGAAATCTTTTTTGAAACTATCCTAATATTGTAAACATGTGGGCATGTATGGGTCCTTACAAATCTTTAATATCATTTTCAAAACTAAGAGGTACCCAAAGGGGGTTTTGTCCTCGCCTAATGTTTTAAGGGAGATGAAATTTCCTTTTAACCACCTTTTCTGATTCCTGAGATAACACTTGGGTGTGGGGGAAGAGCATACTTGGGGGTTGAAATTGATTTCTAGTCCCATACTATTTGATTGTGTTTGAGGAAGCAATAACCTTAACTCAAAGTTTTAAATGCCAAATGATCCATCCATGTGGAAATAAAGAAAAGAAAAGAATTGTGACTCTTTTTACCCATATGTGCTTATGTTAGCTAACATTTCTTGTAATAAAGGACTCTAAGTGAACTATGATTGCTTTACAAAGTGCACGAATTTAAAATCTGAAGGAAAGGGGCCCTCAAACCACTCAAAAAACCCTTACAATTTGCAAAAAATTGAACTTATGCGTAGGCTGTAGTTCTGTCAGTCGCGCCAAGTGCGCAGAATGCACGGATTTATGAAATCTCTTACACGCAGAGTTCACAGAATGTGCATCTGTGTGTTTTGAAATCCGTGCACTTACTGTCACGCGTCGAGAAAGAAATTTCAGGATGAAATTATTTTTCCTTAGATCTGTATTCTGACTTTGGAAGACTAGATTAGGCCGATTTTGGTACCTACATATCCAAACAATTAGAAAGAAGTGCTCTCAAGACTTAAATAGCGAGGAATTTGATTCGCATCCCCAGTATGGTCGCCAATCTGTTGTGTTGGTTTTGTCACATAGGTGAGCGAAAACATGACACTTACTTTCCTAGTTAAGTCATCTAAACAATACAGAGAGTTGTGAGTTGATTAGATAACCAAATACACATGAAACAAGGAAAAAAAAATAAAAACAAAAGGAAACAAAGGTTAGAAAAACTTGCAAGAACTAGAACCATGGAAAATGAAAATGACAATCATATAGCTACCAATGGATCAATGTATTGATAGGCTAGCACCGTAGAGAAAGGCATGGACTTATGAATCCCCTCTTCCTCCTTGGGAGGGATCTTGAGTTCCCTAATAGAGAGATATTCTCTTCATACAGTGGCAAGTAACAATGGAAAAGAAATACAATTCCAATCCTCTCAAGATGTGAGTGGAATGGCCCTTACTATATTGTTTGAATGATTCAAAGAGAAAAGAGGATTCTCCAAGAAGAATTCTTGCAACATAAAAATACCTTGAAGTTCTTACTTTTATATCACACCCATGGCACATATTTATAGTGTCCATTCATGGAAAGATATAACTAGTTCATGATGTGAACAAGGGGCCTTTTAGGGAATTTCCTATCCCTTGACCAGCCTCCAAGCTAGATTTCGCTCAGATATGAGTGTCAAATCGTGTTGGGGGTTGAACTGGAAGTGATTGAGAGACCGACAATATTCATAAATGCATCATTCATGAAAAGTGTGTGTGTTTTCTCGTATATAGTCGCACATAGTGTGCAATTAGGGCTATGTTGGCCTGCACATTGCGTGTGCTTCCTTTGGTGAATTTTCACACTTTGATTTATGAACAGAGTATGCCTTTTTTGATGTATTTTGATGTTGTAGGTGTACTAATTACTGTTGGAATTGATGTCTTTCTTCAACCATTGTTTGTAATGTTGCAGACGATTTTTCGATGATAACAATTATTTTTTATCTTGAACAAATTTCACTTAGGAACCTGACTAATATTTTTTTAACTAAGATCCACATAAAGTGCATAGTTTTATTGTTACAAACTATGTGTTATAGCGCAAAAATATTGAGCATGGGTCCCCTTTACATTTCTATAATACTAATGGCCAAAATCATTTAAATCTTTTTTTAAATATTGTTTTTGTCTTTGTGTTTTTCTTCTTAATATTTGTCTTGGATGCATATCTTTCTTACTTATCATGTGGAGGTATAAAATGTTAATTTGAGCAAATTAATTTCATGGTTATAGATCTTTCTTTTCATTTTTGTTTTTGTTCTTGAGCTACCTAGTCCTTTGAAAGACATATTTGTGCTTCTAGATAAATATATGGTTGTTTTTAGGAACCTTTCTTGTTGAATAAAATGTGGATTTTTGCTTCATATAAACATCTCATATCATTTGTTAAAGGAAATCAAAGAATATCATTTGTTCAATAACAGATGAGTGCCACCTCTATAAAAACAAAGGGGGTGTATAATTTGGATACTGAGCCACCCAAGATGCAAAGTCTAATGGAGAAGAAAAGAAGATCAAACAAAAGAACGTGAATCTATATAAGGTATGAAATGCTCGTTAACAAATTGAATCATCAACCCAAGAATGGAGGGTGAACCACTACAAATGAAATAGCCTATTGGAGTTAATATTTGAGAAAGAGGGTCATGCAATGGCATATTACCTAAAAAAAGAAAAATCAAACAGCTAAGTGAAGCTTAACTACTCCAATTGCAAGAAAGCACATAAATAAACTCTGAAGGAAATAGTGGTAAGATGGAAGGAGTGCATTGGCCTATCAAGGCACAACATATTACACCAACACACTCCCCCTTGAGATTAACTTAGGTGGGTATGTGGAAACAAAAAAAAAATGAATCCCAGAAAATGAACAACCATATGAGGTACCCATGTACAAAAAAACACAAAAATGAGGAAGGGAGGAACATGAAACCTTGAGTTTAACGATTAAGAGGAAGGGGGACACAGCATGCTCACAATCAACCATATAATATCATGAAATTAGATCCTAAGCATATTTGGACTACACCATTGTGATCTCATAATCAAATTGGGTGATGTCAATCGTGAGGAAGTAGTGTACCAACCCCAAGTCACCCATTGAGAACCTGCCATGGAAGGTAGATTTCAAAACAACAATGGATTCCTATGATCAATGAGTCATATACATAGAGGAATATGAAAAAGAGAGAGAGTCATATTTCCACGGAATGTAGACATTGGGATCTAAATGGAAATAGGATAATGCATGGGATAGTAAGAAGGAATCCATCTTGGTATACCTGAACTTGATTGATGGACCTGTTTGAGGCCATACAATGATTTCCCGAGTCTAAACACCATATTAGATTCCTAAGAGAACCTCGGTAGGTGCTCCATGTAAATATCCTCTTCAAGATCCTTGTGAAGAAATGCACTCTTCACATCCATTTGATGAACTTCCCATCGTTGAGTTATAGCAATGGCGAGCATAAGCCATATTGAATCCATCTTTGAAAAAAGTGAAAATTACTCATTGTATTCAATGCTAGGTACTTATGAGAAGCCCTTTGCCACCAGTCAATCCTTGTGCTTGTTCACCAAACAATCCACCACAAAAAATTTTCAATAAATCCACTTTCATCGAACAAGTATTCCTGGAGGCAAGGGAACCAACTCTAAGTTTGGTTCCTCATCAATGAATGATACACCTCTTGCATAGTTTCATCCCACTTAGGATTTCCAATTGCCTCTTGAAAAGAGTGAAGATATGTAATAATTTCCATGTAGCAATGGATGGGCAGCCAAGGTTTTGTAGTTGTGAGTGTCTATGGAGAAACTTGGAATTAAGAGCACATGATTCTTGTGTCTATTGGATTCCTAATCATATCACCTACTACCTGAAGAGTTTTCCTTTCCCAACATGTAATCCTATGCATTAGAATCAACAACGTCGAAAAAAATAAAATATGCATGATCTATAGTAGAAAAATTTGTGTATGTTAGATCAGTAGTAAAAGCTACAAGTGATCTATAGTATCCTATTATCTCTATAACATGTTCACTTTCATCAAAATTTGAATATCCCTCTTCAAATTTGACACCTCTTTCAATGAACAGTTGTTCGATGATGGGGTTTAGAAGCCTATAGCTCTTAACACCATCCATATATCCTACAAATATGCACACTTGGATTTGAGGTTTCAATGCCTTTTGTTTTTCCACTAGAATGCAATCCCATGCTCAAGATCCAAACACTCTAAGATGTTTGACTTTTGGCTTCTGAGCACTCCAAGATTTGAACAAAGTAACTCCCTTCAAGGCTTTATGAGAAACTCGGTTTTGTATGTAGAAGGAACAATTAATAGTTTATGGATAGAGCTTTTGAGCAAGTGATTTGGAGTGCAGCATGTGATTTTCCATCGCAAGTACCTCAATCATTCTTCACAACTCTTCGTGCATAGGTATCTCATCCACCAACTTTTGCACGTCATGCAAGAATTGATTTTGTTGCACGGCATCAAACTTAGGAAGTGCCTCCATTGATTTCCTGATTTTTCCTTATAACTATTACCCCATACACTTTCCTTTCTGTAGGTCGGTCCCTATGCAGATACCCCCTCAGATTACTACCTATACATCATCTTATTATTTAAGCTTATGTTCTTCATGCAACTCAGCAGTCACCATGTTGTAGTGCCCCTCTTTTTCTTCCCATTTTTCCAATTACTCCAAGTAATCCTCCATGATATGGTCTGCATTGTGTCAATATCCACATAGTGTGTGGGGCTTGGTATAGAACCATGATAGGTGGCCTATCTCAACATATTTGAAATAGGTGAGTTGTCTACCTCCTCCCCCATCGTATCCTTTACCTCTTCCTCTTCCATATCTTCCTCTTTGGCCTCCCTAAAATCCTCCTCTATCAAATCCTCCATGGTCAAAGCCTCCACGATATCCACACTTATTCTATTCTTGGACCCGATAGGCATTTGTAGTATGTTCCTTCATCAACTACAGCGACTGAAAATTGTTCACATTGTTCCCCATAGATTTGTAGAACTCGTATAATGGAGTGTGGGTTGTCTTCTGGTAATTTTGTAGTGTTGGGAAATGAGGAGGTGCATGACCCCGTTGTCTACTAATATCACACCACTTGATCTATGGCCCAATCAGTAACAACTTCGACATGCCATTCACTGTGTAATTTCCTAGCACAGGACACTCATTATGATGGTGACCTTTTGCACGGTACAGAATACACCAAACATTTTTACACCCCACTTTCACTTTGGCCATGTCTTGCAACTGCATGGTGAAGTTTGAAAGTTTGGATTGTACTTGCATGAGTTTTGTGGATGTATCACCACCTCCTGCTAGATACTCTAGATGCATTGCAATCTCTACCACTTCCGGCTAAGTCGCCACTTTTTTCTACGTAATTGGGATCCAAATTTGAGGGAGGATTCTGGCAATAAACTATTATATGTGCTAGACATCTTGCATCTAAAATTTCAATCTGTCCTACAGGATCTTGAATCATTGGTCATAGTCCCACACGGTTTCTCCGACTTGTTGATTGATCTCCTTGATTTTGTTTATACATTGAGACTCTGACTTAGGTTTCTAAAACTCTCTAAGGATATCTCTCTTTATCTATGTGAGGGACCTTTTTTGTCCTTCTAGCACAGAAAATTTATACTTCATGTACCATGTCAAATCTCTATCTCTAAGTGTGGTCTCTAACTGCATGATCTTAGATGCCTCATTTGTGACTCGCTTCATAGACTAGATTTCTTCACAAGTGAACCATTGTTTTTATGCAACATCTCTTCCCATCCCATGGAATGCAGGAATCCTAAGGGTCGAATCCTGATTAGCCATATTTGAACTAGAACTTGATATTCTTGAATGAGTGCTACTAGTTACTACTATTACTGAAAGATATTTTGAAGTTTTGTTGACTTTGGTCTTTACTCCACTTGTTTCTACTACTTCTCTTGATAATGAACTTGCTTCTTCTACTTCTCTTGCCTCTGCACTTTCTTCTTCAGTTCTTTATTCTTGGTAAAAAATGCATGAGGGGGGTGGTTCAAAGAGGGGTTTCATCCATAATATATTGTATTCTTCGATGATGGATCCAAAAGAGCTTCCCATATTTGGTCGCCTAAGCCTCCTTCCAACAACCAAGATCTCTTCATTTTCTTGCATTGTTCCTTCATCAATATCTTTTGCATTACTATTGCTACTACTGTGTACCTCATATTCCTCTGACTCAACTCCATCTCTCATTATCTAAGGGTATCTTACCTCTACAACTCTTCTACTACCTTCTTCAATATACTCTCTTGATACTTCCTCTATGTTGTGTCTCTTTGATGGCCTCTCTTCTTCTACACTTCTCTCGGGAACAGATGTTTCTCCCATGCACCCTTATGTTGTGCTTTCTCCTACTATTATATCGTACTACTTGTTCATCACCCCTTTCTCTCCCTTCTTTGATTTTCTACTTGACTTTCTTCCTCAACACAGATCTTCTTACATAGCGCTCAAATCTTCTTCTTCTCTACTCTTTTGGATCCATTCTCTCTTCACCTTATCTCATATTTTCATCCCCCCCCCCCCTCCCCCCCCGCGCCATGTGGTGGGTTTACTATACCATCATATAGGGCTCCACACAGATCATCCCTTTCTCCATGTGGTGGGTTTACTCTACCATCATATAGGGCTCCACACAGATCATCCCTTTCTCCACAAATATCATTTTGATCTGTAGAGGGATTTCTTATAATGGCCTTCTTCTAGGACTGGTTGCAAACTTTCTTTCAGCACTACTGAAAGATTCGTTGCATTCAACAACAAACTTTACAATATATCCTTATTTCACATTATCAAACCAAAATTTGATGGCTCTAGCCCATTTTTTTCCCACCAATTTCAACATATTGATTGCTTCTTGGTCCCAAACCAATGGCTCTTGGGCTCTCCACATAGAGTTAGTTTTTGTTTGTCTCTTTATCCATTCTTGTAATAAACAAGGAAACTTAGCAAAGAAAATTTCATGCAGATATGAATATATGTACCTTTGTTTCCATCAGCAAAGAAAATTTCATGCAGATATGAATATATGTACCTTTGTTTCCATCATTCCAAGTTGAGATGTATATTTATGGTCTTTCATCATGCAAACTCATCCTCCTTCTCACAGATACATTCTTATATCTTCTTCTTGGAGGGTTTACATGCCATGTCCTTACTCCATGATGTAGCACAAAATTTTCAATTTCTGGCAATAGAACCAGTTATTGGCTCGGGGTTTCAGAACAAGGGTTCAAAAGGATTTACCAACAAATACCTTGTTCTCATCGGCATATTCAATATTCAAAGATTAAATAAGGTCTCATCTAAGACGTGCATGAGAATCACATACACCAAATGTTTGTGCATAGTATGCTGGAATAATATAGATTGGAAACACTTCACTAAGAAATATGCATTAGATATCATTCATTCATAACAACATTTATACAAGTGATGTGCAAGATAACATACATAACAAGCATTCATTCAAAACAAAGGACATGATAAGAAGTATCAATTCGAGCATCATGCCTTCTTTCATTAATCACAGTGGAACATTTAGATACATGGAGACTTAATAATATTAAACCAAAGATCAAACACTCAGATCTCACTCTACTTTCTCTCTCATATTCCATTTATCATCCTATCATTACAATGAATCTCATAATCAACCAAAAGAGAACAATCAAACAACAATGAACAATGAACAAGAAGTTAACCCTATTATGTTTGCATGCATCCCTTATATATTTACATAAGCATGGCAATCATAACCAACTTGTCATCTCACTAACAATCTCAACCATGACCAACCAGTCAGTTACAAAAATAGTTGCAATCATTATGATGATCTTCGAGGATTTTATATGCATGCAATCTTTATACAAGTCCATGTGCACAATACAAAACTAGTTGGCACACACAATTAGGAAATTGGTTGGCACAGGCGTTGAATCTTGGCATTGTGTGGTACAAAAATCATGGTGCATGCACAGTGCAGAACTTGTGGCACACACATGGTCTTGCCAAAACCTTCATGCCATCACAATGATATGAAGGATTCTCTCTAATTTTTAGATCTCTATGTGTCTTTTCTTATCAAACCCTATCTGTCTCATGGATCTGGGTTCAAGGGGGGGAAATCCCCCCCTGACATTGATTTAGAAGAATCCAATGCTATGGTCATTGCCTCGACTTCTAATTTGAAGTGTCAACCCTCTAAATTTGTTAAGAGGGTAGAGAAAATCCCCGATATAGTTATTCCTAGAAAGAACGCTCACTGGATGGCTTTGTCAATAGAAAAATGCAGGCTTATTGTGAAATTTACCACTCTATGGCCATCCCCCGGGGCAATGGCGACTTGGATTTAGTGAAACTAGCAAGTTCATTTAAAGGGTCAACTAACGCATTTCATCTATGGACAAGGATTCTATGCATTTCTATTTCAAACCAAAGAGGTCTGAGATTTAATCTTCAGAAGTAGACCATATTTCATGGGAATGAGAGGAATGTATCTGAACCAATGGACTCTGGATTTAAAAACCCTGGGTTTGGAATGACGAAACCCTGAGATGCATTGAGAATGCCCTTGGAATATTCAACGACAAATCCACACCAAAAGAAGGGTTGTTCGCATGTGCCTGAATCTTTGTGGAAGTCCACTTGGAGAAAGGGATACCAAAAGAAATCTTATTAACACTAGAGAACTAGAGGCATGAGAAACCTTTATATTATGAATAGTTTCCTTTCAAATGAAAATTTTTCCATGAGTATGGACACTTTGCGAAAAATTGTAAGAAAGGGATGTAGTAGACAATGTTGGCTCAAGATTCTAAGAATCGATGGAAAACTATTAAAAAAAAGGTGAACAACAAGAAACCAATTGTGAAAAAGAATACATTTTTTCCCTCCCATCATCAAGAAAAATTTCAAGATCAAGGGCACAAGAAGGAAATCAAGGCAAACAACCAGAAAAAATCAATCTAAGAACAGGGGGAATGAATGTCTTTGAACCCTCATCAAAATCCCCAAATAAAATCCAGATAGAAACACCAAATGGTTTTGAAATACTCTTTCTCAACCAGTTAGAGACAGTGGAAAAAATGGATCTAAAAACCAAGTAGAATTTTGGCTCTCCATTAGAGATTCCAAAGAAAATAGAAGCAAACGGAGTGGGATATTCTCATGAAGATTTGGAAAAAGACTGAACAATGGGAAAGGAAGAACCATATAAATATAAAGGGAGTGGAGATAAATAGAGAGAATTCATAGCTCAACTTAGAAATGAAAGCAAGGAGGGAGGAGAAATCATGGGAGGAAATGAAAAAAGACAGGGAAGACTTAGATGGAAGAATGCCAAAGAAAATTTGAAGAAAGTCAGCCAGAACAACCAGAGTGGAAGTAGTTGCTAGGGAAAAAGCCTTGGGAATGAAAGCAACCCTAGAAAAAATATCTTCTCAATATCAAGGGATAATAGGAACTATAGAAATGGAGGAGTGCAGTTGTGGACTATAGAAATTCATCACAAATAAAAAAATTATACATACGAAATTTGTACTTGTATAAAGTACATATTTAGTTTTATACATACAAAATTTCTACTTTTATAAAGTATGGGGAAGAGATTTTATAGAGGATGCAGGGATCCCTCATTGCATACTTAGCCAGCTTTTGGATCATGGGTTCTCGGGCTGGCGGGTTCAAAATTGGACCTCTGATGTTTCGTGGCCTACAAATAGCACTGCCAGTTCCGTGATATAAAAAATGACAGGCGGTGTTTAGTTTGCTTTAAAACTAAGGATTTTCTTGGACGGAAAGATATAGCATTACCGAATTAGTTTTCTTTGCACACGTTTTATAGAGCATGCAGGGAGCGGTCATTCCATACTTCGCCAGTTTTTGGATCGCGGGCATTTTTGAATCAGTTTTCTTTGTAATTTATCAAAAATTGATAATGTTTGTTACATGTTTCTGAAAATTGGTGGGTTCAAAATTGAGTCTCTGATGTTTCTTGGCCTATAAATAGCACCGACAATTCCGCGATATACAAAATGACAGGCGGAGTTGTAGACTATAGAAATTTACAAAAAATTAGTGTCTGTTATACAATAAAATAGTAATAAATTTTTCCCGAATCAGCTTGCTTTAAAACTAAGGATTTTCTTGGACAAAAAAGATATAGCATTGTTGAATTAGTTTTCTTTGTACAGGTTTTATAGAGCATGCAGGGAGGGGTCATTTCATACTTCGCCAGTTTTTGGATCGCATGTTCTCGGGCTGGTGGTTTCAAAAATGGGTCTCTGTTGTTCCGTGCCCTATTGTTCCGTGCCCTACAAACAGCATCGAGAGTTCTGTGATATACAAATTGAGAAGCGGCGTTGTGAACTATACAATACAAACTTATTATAAAATAAATAATGTCTGTTACATATCTCT
>CBVK0101369054.1:0-11858 GCA_900067695.1 Picea abies | reverse complement strand
CCAAACGATTAATTGTGGCTAAGTTTGGCATGGTTTGCCAGATTTGGCGGATCTTCCAAACTATTTGTTTTTCAAATTTTTGCTCACGGACTGTCATTGAGCATTTCCCACCTGCCACGTGGTAGCCTCTCACTGGTCCATGTTGCCCCTGCCAAGTCATCATGCCACATCAGCATACAGACTGCCACGTGGCATGATCCAATTGGTCTACGGATCGTCCTAAAAATGCCAAAAATGTGTGATACATGGCAGCCTCTGGTGCTACCACATCACCATGTTTCTGCAAGTACCAATGTCCGAGGGTGGTACAATCAATATAAGTCCAATAGGAGCACAAAAGAGGTGATGCTCATACTTCACCCAAAGTATTCAATATGACCATTGTGAGACGAGTCTACACTATGTGAATAAAGGAGTTGAAGTCGAACACAGTGAGACATCATTTTATTACCGGTCATTGATGTATATCGTTAAAAAATGTGAGACAACCCACCAGTGATGATAATGGGCATCAAGGTACCTATTAAAATCTAACAAGTGTGAATAAATGAGTTGATGTCAAACACCTGATAGAATCTACTTGTTAGCACATAGAATTTGCACTAGAAATTTGGATTATTTTTACAGTCTATTTTCCATCACTGTGAATTAGGAGATTGTGCAACGCCAACTTCCTCAAGCACCAAGTTTCAACATTTTTTATGAAGCAAGAGCACTTGATCCTAAATATGAGTCCATAATGCAATATTAATTCATTCTCATCATTACCTTTTTGTCATGCCAAAGGATTTCAAATTGCTCCTAGCTCGGCGCTGCAAAAATTGGCGTTTTCAGACAGGCGCTATGGAAATTACTGCGAAATGTGCTACAGAAACTATGTTTTAGGACTATTGAACTGATATTTTTGATGAGTTAACTTCCATGAGGATTTTCGGGTGAACCAGGATAAATTTTCAAAATTCAAAGGAGGTTATTGTCAATCACATACCCACAAACATTACTCCTTTTCATTTTTCACACAGGTGTCACAGATTGGGAGATTCGAAGGAATCTTTGAGCCCAATTTTTTAGTTTTCATAATTTCATGTTTGAAACATGTTTTTGCGACACGTATTCCGACCAGCTGGAGATGAAATTCAATAAACCAAGAGAGGTTTTTATTTCTAACTATATTATCTACAAAAACCTTTCTCATATTTTACACAACTATTATAGTTTGATAATTACAACTGGCGTTTTGAAGCCTATTTTTCAGAATTTTGCCTCCTGAAAAGCAGGAAATCAGTTAAAACGTGTTATTTTCTATTTGTAACTGTTTATATTTTGGGAAAGATGATGGAATTAGAATTGTAATGTTATCATCCCTATCTAGGCTATAATATAGGCATTAGAAGTCATTAGGGAGGTTGTTCTGGAAGCTGCCTGGGCTCTGCTTAACTTTTGGGGAGGGAAACCCCATGCAAATGTAATGACGGCCATGTATGTAGGGATTCACTCGTGGTTAGGTGCCTCTTATGTAGTGGTTTTTCTTTATGTGTTCATGGTTTTCCTTCCAGGATTCACCCTTGGTTAGATGCTCTATTTGGTTGTCTACCTCTTTCCCCCCTTCTTCTAAAGCTGCCATAAGAGATTCATCCTCTGTTAGATGCCTCTTATTACAATGGGCTTTCCTCTCTTTCAAACCACCTCTACATCATTTTAACGTGTTGAATAGGGTTCCCACTTTGCCTCGGTTTTTCAGGGAGGCTCTCATCCTATGTTAAGATGTAAACCATTGAATTTCATGCCATGACTCCATTTCCCAATGGTTCTACCCCCTTGTCTGTCCTCCCAACTACCACTTTTAAATTTTTTGTTTCTTTGCTTTATACAAATTTGGTCATTGAGAATATTGATAAGTTGCCACCGTAGTGACATTGGGTGGGAGACTTGAGGAGAGAGACCTCTCCAGAATGAAGGAGGCCAGCCTTACAGTCTGAAGATTTGTTGAAATGGTTACCTCTGTGACTTCCTGTTGCAACCTCAGGAAAATTACAGAGTGATAACACTACCGATCAGGGGATATTGATGTATTTCCACTGTCAATAGTGAGGGAACCTGCCACTGATGACTACAAGCCCCAAGGTACTAAAAATGGCTCTATATACATGTCCCATAGCAAGGTGTGTTGAATTCGATAGGAAGAGATCTGCTAAAAGGAAGGAATTAAGGCACCATCCACCATTCAGCATGAGGGGTAGCAGAAGGCCAAAGATTTGAAAAGACTTGGACAAAAATATTGTAAGGACCACACTAAGATATGACTCTATCATGTAACAAATGGAATATCACACAACAAAGACTCTTTGAATAGTAGCCAATGATGAAGACAATTGACAAAGATGAGGAATCTACCAATGGGGTCAGATGGAAACCAAGGTATTGCACGAATCCCTATGTGTGATGATTTTTGTTGACATCAGACACAAGGGCAACCACTCAGTTAATGACCAATGATGGTTATCATCTAGTGAGCATAAGGTTACCTATCAATTATAATGGAAATAGGCCCAGGGTGAAATTCTAGTTCATCCTCTCAAAGCAATGTGTCGAGTTTGATGAGAGCAGACCACCAACAATAAGTCAATGAGGACCTTATATACTAACATGAGTGAGATACAAATATACTTGTGAAACTGTGAAATATTTGACTAAGATAAGAAGGTCGACCTGGAAAGACAAGGTTTCTGCAGAATGGTCGACATAGGTTGAGTTCCCTTCAAAAGAGACATGACACAAAATGTGACTGAGACAACATGGAATAGAAATTGGGATACGTCTGCAAAACAAGTGGTGTCAACAGACGCTCCATATGACTGGAAGAATAACCAGCTAGAGGAAATTATGTTCAACAATGATAAAAAGGGCCTCCTAAAGCCATATTAAACCGAATAATGATATGAAGACTCATAAGATTGTTTTATGTTCAAGGGCGACACAAGTAGATGCCATATATAAAATATTTGGACTCATTCCAATCCTTCTTTTTGTTTTTTTGTTTTTTTGGTCTTTTTCATATTATAAATGCTGGAAAAAAAAAAGAATAAAAGAATGTTATAGTGCAATGGAGGAAACAAGCATCGTGGGCGATAAAACTAGTTCCAAAGCGCAAGTAACATACCTATGCTCAATGCAAGAAAGCATGTGCAAGATAAGGACACTCGGGAAAATGTCTCCTCCAGGGGTAAAGGTGTTGAGTCGCAAAGTCATAAATTGCAAGGCTAGAAACTGGTAGGAATGCATAAGAAAACAGTTCAACAATGGGAATTTGAAGCCGAAATTAGGCCTAGAAGTGCAAGTGGTTAATATGCAATGAAATTACAACTCAACAAAATTTTGGAAGCCCCATGAGAAATTTAGATAGAAAGAGATTAAGAAGAAGTCATGAGGCTTCAACGTAAAGACATGGTGGGATTAAATAAGGCTTCTGAGCCTACAGAAAAAATTGTAGCTTAACCATCCGTAAATGACACCTTTAAATCAGCTTGAAGGTATGATGTCGTGAACGAATGGGGTGGACCTTATGGCAGATATGTGAACAATACAGATAAATTCTTTGTGCAGGCAAAATCGAACCTACTCTATATGCCAATAAATAACACAATACCTACTTAAGAGTCCAAAAAATACTAACATATGTAGCAGCATATGTTAGAGGGATTCTTGTAGGTAATGGCCGAAAAAATATTGAGGAGAATATATGCAACTTCAACGCAAATTCATGGTGGGGCTAAACAGGACTCCCGAGCGTATGAAAGTACTTTAGCATGGGCACCAAACTACGAACAAGGTTCTAACTAGGGCATCCATAAATGGTAGGCTCTGACACATGAATTACGACACTTATAAACAACAAAGAAGGTTATGTGTCGTAACTCAGTGGGGTCGATCATAAGGTAAAATGAAACAAGAAAAGCATAATGAAAAAATGCTTGAAGGGGAACATCTAACCTATATTCTAGTTTTGAGATGATTACCTATCAAAATGGATCGACATGGAAGAAAAGGTACCGAAGAAAATGTCTCCAAGGTCCTATATACAAGACCAGAAACACTTACCCATAAGTTAATAAGTCCAATATAGAAACCTTTGATAAAAGCATGTGCTATGGGATATGTAAATTGAAAACAAGAAACCCTAAAAGTACAATATGTACAGAGACCACATAGCCTTGCGGTCTATGCATAGTATTTCTTCAGGTAGATCCCATTGCTAGGCTCAGTCCAAGGGACTCTTTGGTAACAAACATGTAAATTTTTCAGTTCAGGAAGAGGTCAAAAATCCATAATAATAGCTTCAAGGATAGCCTCATCTGAAGGAAACTCAACATCTGTGAAATCAGGGCTCGATAATAGACAAATACCAGGACTCGAGGTCTTACAAATAGAAATATCATACTCAATGGGAAGTGTCATATTACTCGGGCCTAGAGGGGAAAGAAAAGGCTTACATACCCCCATTGGAAAAAACACTTGATCAATTGTTGAGATATTGTCTGGAGAAGGCAAACATAACTGTAAAGGATCCTTTTCAGGAGAAAATGAACACTAAGGATAAGATGCCACATAATTCACCTGTGGCAGGGAAGAGTCTACTCGAACACTAGGAACATACAAAGGTGAACCTTGAACTAAAGATGAACTAGGATGGTGATTATCAGATGAAATATGATCAATAGTGACAATTTTTCCATTGTGAGGGAAATGCATCACACAAAAGAGCGTAGACACCACAACATTCATCGCATAAATGTAATCACACCCAAGAAGGATATTAAAGTCCAAAGGGCATGACACCACTAAAATATCGACAAGGACAGTCTTCCCACCAACTCACTTTGTTGAACCAATGGTATAAAAACATATTCCTTCTAGGAGGGGGCTCCATGCTTTCAAGAGAAAGACTAGAGGTCCTTCCGACCAACTGAGTAGTTGGTCGAACACACTGAATCAATTATCCAAAAGTGATGATACTAACACAACTTAAGGCCAATTATACAAAGAAACACTCCACTAAAAATTCCTAAGAGAAACATCGCAAGCAAACAACTTATCCAACACTTCAGCCTAGATGGATAAGGTCATGAGTCCAAAGAAATGAAAAAGTGAAAATGGACCTCAAAATATCAACACAGGTTAATTAAGTCCCAAGACCAATGAACAAAGGAGTGAGAAGGAGTTATCCCGACCACCATTAACCAACCTTATATGGTGCAAGTACCCATGCTTTACGAGGGACCCTCCAACAGAACTAAAAAGTGTGATATGAAATATGCCCTAGTTACCATGGGAAACCCCCCATAGACACCTCTGAGATCCCTAAGAAAAGAAACTAAGGTCACCAACTCACAGTCAGCATCTGCGGGGTACAATCAACAGTTGGGATCGAACGTATGGGCAGGGTAACTAAGCTCAAATCCTTGAAACAATTTCCTCTCATTGAGGTAACGAAACTGACGAAACCCCCATTATACAATCTCTCGGCTATGCTCATTTAAGCTTCGAAGGGGTTATCTCCTCATCTCTCCTTCAAGCGAACTCATTTTTGACTCATGTGTTAGAGGAGCTTCCCAACTATACTTATATGAAAGATGGGTTTGAACTCTCCCTAGCTCAGACTCCTGTGATTTTTTACTAGCCTTGGAGAATTATCTCTCCAATCCTAATCCAAGTCCCTAACCCTAAACTTGTTTATGAACCCTAGAAACAAAGTCTAGTATATTTTAAATTTAGTGTTCATTTTAGCAGTTGTTCTTACTCAAAGGGTATGGAAGTGCATCTGATGTTGTTTGAGACTCTTGCAAAAATAAAACTTATAAGAACACTCGCAAATAAAAATTTACACTAATTCTTCAATGAAAAAGAGTTTCAAAAAAGAAACATTACATGAACAATCCTTCAAACCTTGAAATGCAATTTTTTCCTTTCCTAATTCAAAATGCACAATGCAACTTTCAAGAGAGACAAAAGAAGCAAACAAAAGGATTTTCTTTCTTATTTTTCTTTTGAAATTATTTCAATATGAGAAGAAAAAAAATCGTATACTACTATATTTTTCTTTTTCAAATAACAATGCAAAGAAAGAAAGAGACCTAACTAGCAAAAAACTAGGTGTTTTTATGTTTTTTTCTTTCTACCAAAGAAAAACTAACAAAAGATGCTAAAAGAAAGAATTTTTTTGTTTTTTTGTGTTTAAAAAATCCAAGGAAATCACCAAAGAAAATTTTTGAACCCAAATACAAACTCAAGTTTCAAAAATGACCACAACAGTGACCAGAAAACCGAGATCTTAAGAGCAGGACTAGTCTTATAGAAGTGCAATCCAAGAGATCTTAAGAATGAAAAGAAGCATCCAAATCTTTGTTTTTCTCTTTAAATATGATACTTTATCCACCTACCAACTCCCAAAAAAAAATTCATCCAAAACGGAGTCCAAATGACCCCTCAAACAGTCAAAAGAAGGCCCAAAAAAAGGGTGAAAAATGGTAAAAAAATCACCTTTTAGGGGTTGTACGCAACTCACTCTATTGTAGGTCGTGTATATAAGCTCATGCATGTGAATTTGGTCAAGAAAAATTGCATATATACATTATTGTACTAAATTAAACCCGCATACACCCAAAACAAAACCTCAAACCTGAGGGAGGAGGGTTGGAAGACTCAGAAAAGATTAGAGAAATCAAGAGAATGTTGAACCAAGGTTCAAAACACAAAAAGAGCTTCAAAAATAAATGCAACCAACAAGCACCCATAATGACCCAAAAAGGGAGATTCCCCAGTATGGTCGTCAATTTTGTTACGGGAAATTACTCCCTATGGTCTTTGGACCACAACCATAACAGATTAGAACCCAAGGAAACTTGTCTGAGACTCTAATTAAACAATCAATTACGAATAACTACCTACAAAAACTAATTTTTAAAAAAAGGGAAGAAGAGTGCACCTGGAATCCTATGTTTGAAGTAGATCCCACTTGATATCTTTCGCTATGAAATTCCTTCACAACAACCCTCTGAAATTTCTGCAGACAAAGAAAGATGCAACTGCAAGAAATTAGTTATCCGCCAACTAATTAATTGTAAACATTTATATTCAATGTTAGATTTGAAATAGCATACATATAATATCATCAAAATCATAAAATAACACAAAGAATCGGACGAGAATGAGAGTTCCTTTTATCAATGATAGCAAAAGTGGTTGGTTACAACCTGTAACTGCTACGAAACAGTCTGAAAACTTGGCTCTAAGTTCCTCCACCCAAGGTTGAAAATGTATAGGAGTGCCTCCAACACTCCGCACTCTAGCACGTCCAAGGAAGACAAAAGTGTTCTTCCTGACAAGATAAGGTGAATGCAAATTCTGGAAACAAAGGTTTCCAGAAAGAGGGGACAATCTTAGACACTATGGAAACATGACACTTCCAGGATAATCTTCAAAATTCCAACATAATGGTGCATTTCTTATCCCCTTGGTTATCCTTTTCCCCACCCCAAGGCTCTCTTTTATACTCCATTTTGATGGTTGGAGTCGTTATGTATGAGATTTGGGAAGTTAGGGAATGGAAAAACCTATAAACTCCACCCAAAATGTTGGGATTATATTTTTTTAAGCCAAAATTATCATGTACTTGGGTTGCTAACATGGAACCCACGGACGTACGCGAGCTGCTTTAAGGAAAGTCGTGTACGCTTTGATAAAAGGGGTTTTTAAATAAGTTTTTGAGGAGGAAAAAGGGGATTTAAGTCCTACATGCATGGAAATGAATGTAACATAGGCCAATGAGTCATCATATGCATGTGTAGTGGAAAATGACACTATAATAAGGGGGATACAAGTTAATTGGTTATTAGGGTTAGTGGGTTAGGGGGCTACAAGGTAATGGATTATTAGGGCTAGTGGGTTTAGGGTTAGGGAATTAGGGATGGTCAATGTGTTAGATATCGTCAAGCATGGTCAATATGATTAACCATGTTTAATCATGGTTGTCGGTCAATATGGGAAAATATGGTCAATCGTTCTCATTGATGGTCAATCGTGATCAATGATGGTCAATTGTGACCAATGATGGTCACCGTGGATAATGTGGTTAACCATGGCCAATATGGTTAGTATGAGAAACATGGTCAATCAAGGTCAACCATAATTAATCCAGTTAACTATTAACCATAAATAATACATAATAAATTATTATAATAAAAGTAATACATAATATTGAAAATGGTTAACCATCATCAAACTAATGGTTGACCATATTGACCATGGTCTATAGGGTCGATGATGGGAAACCTCAGTCAATGTGATCAACCATAATCAATGTGGTTAGTCATCGTCAATGCACTCGGCATGGTTAATAAGGCCAACCATGATCAACATGGTCTACCATGGTCAATGTTAGTATCCATAGTCAATATGGTAAATATAGTTGAGATGGTTAGACATGGTGAATATGGCCAATAATGATTAGATGGTTAGTGGGTTAGTGGTTAGGTCATTCATGATTAAAGGCTTGGTAGGTTAATGGGATTTTGGCTTTACTAGTGGGTCAAGATGGTCAAGCATGATTAATAATGATAAACCATGCTAACTAAGGTTAATATGGTCAATATGTTAAACCGTGGTTAGAATGGTTAATAAGGGTTGATGGTTAATAGGCTACTAGGGTTGGTGAGTGTTAACTCTAAAGTGTGCATTTAGGAAAACATGGGATTTTACACCATATTCCACCACTGCCATTCACATAGTGCTCTTAAACCTTGTTGATTTCATTCACACAACCGAGTTCCCTTTTTGTTCATATCTCATGCACTTGGTCATTATATTCTAGGTTCAATTCCTTGACTTCTAGGAGGGAGTCGACTCATCCCAATTATCTTTTATACTTTATCATGCATTCACCATTCACAGATTTTAGTTTGGGTCTATTCCAACCTTGGAAGGACACATTACAATGGTGATATCAATCCATGTTGGTTTCTTAGTTTTTTAGAGTTTTATCATTTCTAAGCATTTTCTAGATTAGCCATAAGGGTTATAATAGTTGTGGTAGTAATGCATTGACCATCTCTTTGTTAGCAGTTGGTTTGGATAAGTTTGGATTCATGTGACACGTTCTCTCACTACATATTGACACATTATAAAAGGGGTGCAAATAGGTCCACATCATCCAACTAGTCACTGAATCATATACATATTTTTTAGAGCTTTCCAACAAGGCCAAGTTTTTTGAGTGCCAACTTTGTATGGCCAAGTTATCGCCTAAGAAAATTATGCATGTTAAAGGGTTCGATTATGTTGGTAGAACTTTGTGCCTTAAAAGAGACACTTAGTCAACATCACAATTGTGTTTTGAAATTTGCATGAGTTAGAACAGATCAAGAACTTCATAATGTTATAATAGACACCCTATTTTGGCCTTCGACAATGAAAACACAACTTTCATATTTTCATGTATTACTAGGAAAGTGTGTGAGGTCTCAAAATAAATGATACCATCATTTAGTCCTCTTATATATCTTTTCAAAACATATAATATGCCCAATTCTGACTTGCATTTTTCAAGATGCATCTTTCACGAAATTGGGCTTAGACTAGTAGTTCTTTATTGGTTGTGGAATTGTTGTTGATTTCAGGTTCAACTTATTTCTTGGCTTAGTTGGGACACCTTTTATTTGACTTAGCATCAAGTGTTACACTTTGGGTAAAAATTTGAGTTAATAGGCGTGTGTAAGGTTCAATGTCTTACACTCCATCTCAAAGGGGGGAACTCTTGAAAATTCTAAGAAGCTTCCCCTTATCCTCAAGTGGAATCATGAGAAGGTGGAGTACTTTACACTCCAACTTATTGATTCTAACTCCTAAGAAAATACATGAAACCATATCCTCCTCCTCCTAAGAAATCCATTGGCATACCAAAGACTTCATATAACCCATTCTCCATTGAACAATATCATATAGGAATGGCATAATTTCTTAGTTTTGGGAATGCCAAGTCAAATATCTTGTTTTCAAATTTCATGGGCTCACTTAACTCATCTCTCAACAAATTCTCCACTTCCCGCCTCATGTTGGTTGGTGGTTGGCTCATTCACTGGCATCTTAGTTAAAAGATAGACCAACCACTCTCAATTGTTGTACTTTACCTTCATTCTCCTCAGTTATCTTACTAGTTGAGTTGGACTCATTTCATCATATCCACCTTACAATACCTCTCATGAGTTGTTAGGATATTTAGACACTTAGGAGTTAGTTAAGATCAACATGGTATAATGTGTCGTTAGGTAAAAGTGTGTTTCTTTAGTATGCATTAGTATGCAATCATAGTTAGGAAATCCGATAGACACGATATCTTCCCAACATAGAGTGTTCTGACGGTTCATATTCTCCTCGATCTTAACGGCCACTTTGATCTGTGGCTTAGCACCTGATTAGTCCATGATCTCTATTTAAAGAGCATGGAGGGCCATTTTTCCCCATAGGGGTTTTACCACATGAAAACATCGACGTGTTGATATTTGATCTGGTTGTGAGAGTGGTTACTGAATGTTTTCATCCTCTATCGGAATACATGTGTTGTCAAACATGGTATCAGAGCGCATTTGAAGACCCACTCTTGTTGTAGAACGAGATCGTGAAGTTGTGTTATTGCATCTCTGGTTGCCACTATTTCCATACATTTTTATGCTGATAGGATTGTTCCATTGTGTCTGGAGAGCTTGTTTCAATGAGGAACGTTTTTCGTTTCACTCAAAAAGATTTCCATTTTCCCAAGAAACGACCATTTCAGTCAGATCTGGAGGTATAAAGACCGAATACACCATTTAAAAAAAAAATCAAAGACAATTTCAGATTTCTATTTTTTTATTTCCCAGTTGCTACTCTTTTCAATCTACACATGCTCTTTTCCTTGCGCCATGTGCGATCTAGGCAAATCAAAAAGAGAGGGGAAAGTGTTTTCCTGTCTACATATGATCTTTGTGGTGCATTCTGTGCAATCTTGGTAAATCATAAATAGAGGGAAAATTTGCATTTTTGGGGTAAGCTAATCAATATCCAACCCTTGTTGTCGTCAAGAATCGGATTTTTTTCTTGTCTGAAAAGAGTTTTTTATGAGCACGCTCTCCAAGACCATCAACAACAACAATACACTATGTTTTGCACTAGCTCTCTTGGTTAAAGTTGCTCACTGGTTTAAATATTGTTTTGTTAAGTAAGAGGTCTTGAATATAACCACTGTACCCCCAATACTGCATCAGTATCTGATAGGTCAACTACATAGAAAGTATATGGCATGGTGTACTTTCCTAGTTTGACCTCTAGGTCTGGGATCATGTCCAAACATGTCATCGTGTATCCATCTGCCATTGCCACATGGAATCCCTCAAACTCCTCAGTCTGTAACCCTCTTTCAAATACCAAGGACACATCTATGCAATTGTGGGTGGCCCCACCATCAACTAAAGTTGTTATGCACTGCCCCTATACAAGGCCCTTGAGCATGAGAGTGTTGTACATGGGTATTCCTGAAAGGGTTGCTATGGTTCCCCCTTTCACCTCTCTAAGAGGTTTTGTCTCCTCCTTGGGTTGTGCCCTTGTTAGTATCTGAGGTTTCTTAGGTTGTTGCTCTAGCTCATGTGTGGTCTCATCCTCTGAATCAGTATCGTCATGTGCCTCGATATCATCATCTTCTTCCTCACTACCTAATTCCACTTCAATGTAGCGGATCTACCCCTTTCTCATGCATATATGCCTTGGGTGATCTAGGTGGATATCAATGGCCACCCACCTTTTCCAAATGGCTCAAAACAGTTTTCTGGCAA
>CBVK0101369045.1:0-11811 GCA_900067695.1 Picea abies | reverse complement strand
AACTTAATTTAAAGGGGTGTGTGAGTCCAAGCATTATTATGAACTTCTCGATTGTTTCTCTTCCAAGCACTTTGGTGAAGATGTCCACAATTTGATGATTTGTGGAACAATGTATCAAGTGAATAGTATTGGCCTCTACATCATATCAAGTCAGGTGATACTTTGTGTTTTTGTTCTTAGTTTGATCATGGAATATCAGATTCTTGGCCAACTCGATTGCATAAGTATTGTCAACTAGAAGAGGAGTATCATTCACTTGTTTTTTCTGCAAATATTCAAGTATTTTCCTAAGTCACACAATCTTCTTCATTTCTTCTACAACTACCACATATTCTGCCTCTGTTGTGGAATCTACTGGCACTAATTGTTTGCATGATCTCCAAGAGACAACTGCTAATCCAAGACTCATGAGATAGCATGAAGTTGATACTCCATTTTCCTTATGCCCGACAAAATCTGAATTAGAATATCTGATTAGGTTGAATTCATCCACCTCAGAGCATCTGAATCCAAAATCTTGAGTTCCTTTAAAGTATTTTAGAACTCTTTTTGCATCTACAGTGTCATCAAAGTATATTTGGAATGTCACGCAGGATGTTGTGCCTATGTCAAGAAGCCATGTTTCTCCCCAAGGAGAAAATGACATGTCAAACATTTCTTTAGTTTCTCCTATAATTCAATGGGAAAAAACATAGTGAACATGTGCTTTACCTTTTGTTGGTTCTGAGGTTTTACCTCTATCTTATTTGATCTTCTCCCATGGAACTATGCAGTCAGCCACTTCATGTGAACCATTATTTTTGCAACGGGTATAATGAAAATCAAATATTTGATGGAGATTATGCCATCCCCCTACCTTTGAGTTTATTCTTTCTATGTCTTCTCTTATTTCCTCTATGCTATCCAAAAACTGGAGTACTGGAAGCCCCACAGATAGATGCACTTGTTGATACAATAGAATGCATTTCCTTATGTCTTTACACACACGTAGCAAGGTAATGATATTTCACCAAGAGTATAATGGTGCTTCACCAAAAATGCAATCAAGCTGCACTAGGAATACAATCAAGCTGCACCACGGATACAATCAATATGCACCATGAATACAATCAAGATGCACCAATAAAAATAAACAATGAAACCAAGAGATTTCTAAAGTAGTGAAGGAAACCACTAAGCCTTGAGGGATGAGTAATGTCTCGAAAAAAATGGCTATGATCATTGGATCAATATGCCATTTAGAATATGGTCATGAGAAATATATACTTAACACTATCTAGAATAATTTGGTCAGGATAAATTTCTGGAGGTTCTATTGGAAATTTACAACTGGTTCGAGCCTTTTTACTAGTTTCTATAAGTGATTATTGTGTATGGACGTAGGAAACATCTAGGTCATAACATTAGGAATGAACGAATATCACAAGGAATACAATAAAGGAAACGTTACAATGTTTTACCCAAAGTAGATTGCACCCATTGGGGTACACAGAGGTAGCTTGATCATCTAGACATATTCACTTATGTAATGAAATATCATGAATTTGATGATGAGATTTCACATCTTGTTTCCGGTTAAAAATGTTTTGCAGTATATAAATATATAATACTCAGTTTATCATTTCATATACTATATAAAACCTTGATTTCATACTAGATCTATCTTTCTAAGTTCTTGTTATTGTGTTTGGGGTTGATAAATGTTTAATTGTTGTAAAAAAAAAAATTAGTCAACCCATTAAGTAAATTGGGAAACTGCAAACTCACGTAGTGTATCCACTACATATTTGTTTTTTGTGGCCCTTGGATCTTATTTTTTACTATTCGTTTAGGGTACTAAATTTCATTGGAGCTTACTTTGTACTATCCATTTAGGGTACTAACTTTCTTTAGAGCCTATGTAGTCGTTGTAGTCCATTTAGGGTACTAACTTTCTTTAGAGCCTATGTAGTCGTTGTAGTTATTTGTTCTAAGACTTGTAGTTATTTGTTCTATTGATAAGAAATATTACATGATTTCCACGGCTCTTGCGGAGAGTATTTTCTACTATCCATTTAGGGTACTAAATTTCTTTAGAGCCTATGTAACCCTTGTTGTTATTTGTTCTATTGATAAGAAATATTAGATTTCCATTATTTCCATGGCTCTTGTGAAGCTTATTTTGTACTAGGCATTTAAGATGCTAAATTTTTTAGAGCCAATGTAACCCTTGTTATTCTTAGTTTGGTTCATTAGAAATATTTTAAATATGGAAACGAGTCTTCCAATTATGTCAATAAGTACAGATCTTACTTCAATGTTAGAGTATTGAAGTTTTTTATCATGTTAAAGGAAGTTTTTTATCATGTTAAAGGATTATTAAATGCTCATTTTATTTTCAGTATTCCTCATAGGGTATTGAGCTATTTATTGTACTTTTTTTATTCCTGAAGGATTATATCAATGTCTCTCAAGGGATAGATGACATATTAAGAGACAAAAATTGAAAGTGACTATGACAAGTGCACTTGAAATAGATCATGAAAAAGTTGTACATGATTTGCTAGTATGGATATACTTGGCGATTTATATACACTACAACTTTTATTATAAATAGAAACTTTAAATGAGAGCAAGATTTATATTTAGGTGTCCCCGAGGTGTAGGATAGTCGGTGATGGAGTGTGTTGTTAAGGCATCACTGTTGGACACCAAGCTCACTAAATCCACTGCTTTCCACCCCAAAACTGACAACCAAACAGAGGTCATTAATCGGATGATTGTGCACATCCTGCACATGTACAACTCTAAGTGTCCACGTACATGGGATGAGAGTCTTACCTATGTTTAACACAATTACAACAGGGCTCTCCATAGCTCCACCACCCATAGCCCATTTCAGGTGGGGCTGGGATTCCAACCCTTGGGTCCCATTGATGTTGCACTACCTCTTGCAACCAGATAGATATAATCTTCCCATGTTCAGTCTAAGACTGACAAAGCCACTAGATTCATTGAGCGGATTCATCACATCCGTGAACAGGTCCATGAGATTTTATAGAAATCCAATGCTAAGTACAAGCAGTGCCATGATCAACATAGGGTACCGCATCGATTTCAGGTGGGAGACAAGGTTTGGTTACATTTGCATAAAGAGTTCCTTACAGGGCCCCATCAGAAGCTTCGACCACTTTTCTATGGACCTTACACTATCACCAAGGTTTTGGGTAATAATGCTTTTGAGCTCAACACTCCACCTTTCCTTGGTTTGCACCTAGTGTTCAATGTGGACCTCCTTCGACCATATTTTCCACCATTATTATACACCTCAGAGATCGCAGAACAATTGACACCAACAGAGCTCAACCCTGACTACATGGAACATGCATCCATTGATTAGATAGTGGACACATAGGTCAAGGGAACTCACCAATAAAGGATCCAACTTTATCAGGTTGTCAAGGCAGGGAAACTCCTACAACAAGGCAAGTGGCTCAGCCGGGGCCAAATTCAACAGAAGTTTCCTCACTTGATGGGGGAACTCAACACAATGGATACCATTTCTTCCTAATGGGGGAGGACTAATCCAGGTGGATATTGGTGGCCACCCACCTATTCCAACTAGCTCCTCTTGACATTTTTTAATTCAACAAGTTCTTCTGTACTTTTTTGTAATTGTGGGTTCTAGAATTCCAGAGTTGTCTGAATCCCTACACATCTTCTAGGTGGAAACTAGTGGCTACCCACCTAATCCAACTGGATTATTTTCAATGTTTTCATGTCAACACATCTTTATGTACTTCCAAGGTTGTTCTGGGGCCCTAAAAAATGTTTTTTAGGATCGCCACAGTAAAATTGTAGACGAAGCCACAATTTGACGATGTAATGTGTATTTTTTGAAAATACCTTTCCAACAAGCTATCACATGCCTAAAACGGAGGTCGTATGCAAAAGTTACGACCCCAAGAAGTTGAGGTACCAACTTACCCATTGGGACCCACATAAATTGTGGTGTTTCATCTCCTAGGGTTAGGTTTTTGGATGTCTAGGGTTTTGGAATTCATGAGTAATATTAAAAGGCCTCTAGAACCTCACTATAATCATTCTTATTAGACAGATGTGCATAGCAACCACATCTCTTCTCAGAGATAGTTACCACCATTAGAGGAAGTTGTTTTATTTCTGTAGTTTTACAGTTTTGACCTATTTCATTTATTCAATAGAAGATATTGTTCACTGGATATCTGTGTTGTTCTCCATATTTTTGTGTTTATTTTATTCGGCCTGTTAGTCAATTCGTTCCACTCCTAAATATGGATCACTTGTAAAGCTTATTTTGTACCATCCATTTAGGGTGCTAATTTCTTTTAGAGCCTATGTAACACTTGTTATTCTTCATTCTGTTAATCAGAAATATTATAAAGATAGAAATGAGTCTTCCAATTATGTCAATAAGTATAGATCTTACTTCAGTATTAGAGTATTGAAGTTTTTTATCATGTTAAAGGATTTTAAATGCTCATTTTATTTCCAATGCTCTTCACAGGGTATTGAGCTATTTATTGCACTTTTTTTATTCATGAATTATTAGATCAATGTCTCTAGGATGGAGAACATCTTAAGAGCCAAAACTTGAAAGTGACTATGACAAGTGCACTTGAAATAGATCATGAAAAATTTGTACATGATTTGCTAGTATGGATATACTTGGCTATTTATATATAGTATAACTTTTAATATAAATAGAAATTTTAGGTGAGGATGAGATTTATATTAGGTGTTGCACAATATTCCAATTGTGAGAGTGTGTGTATCACAATTTCCCAACTCTAGCAAAGTCTTAATTATATATTTTTCTAATATGGTTGAACTATTGTCATCGGTGAGAATTCAATACACCTAATTTACCTAATTTTGGAATTTTTGGCATTTTCTTGAGACTATATTATGTGGTTTAACTCATGTAAATTGGTGAAAAATTATCAACAACTTAGATCCATCTTAGTTGAATTATTTGATCCTTGTCATCATAAGTTTGGAGCTACGATAGATTTAGACTAATTGTATTGAATTGATTTATTTCATGTATTGTTTGTTATTATTATTTATGTGCAATTTATTTATTTTTATTACAACTTGTTATTTAAAAAAAATAAATTATTGTGTTGAATTGATTTATGCCAATACGTCATATCAATTGAAAGCATGACTGATATAAAACATAAACAACTAATATATCAATAAAATATTATCAAACATTTAGTCAATCTAGTAAAGAATAACTTGTACTTATGAACCATACTTCTTCAATTTCTTAACAATTTGTTCAAATTTTACTAAATTTTATTTAATATTATTGTTAAGATCCAACTTTAAATGTCTATATTTCACTTTTTTGACTAGTTTTATTTCACCGGGAAGGGATTTTGCAGGTAAATCATATAAATATTATTATAAGTGGCAATTGTGTGCATTAATAGGTGGATTTCATTCATCAATGTGTGGTTTCTATTAAACTCCAAACAATTCCCAAATATGTAGGAATTAACATGAAATATAACAATAGATATACTCAAACATTCCACCCAACTACACAATATTTATAACCAACTACATACATGTAAAGTGCATTATTTAATATATGTGTAAATTAAATAATATGAGCCAATTCATAGATATAGTGAATATAAAAAATCATGAAATTAAAAAAATGGACTAGCACAAACAAGCATGCACAATCATGAAATTAAATCCTAGGTCTACTATCCCACTCACGAACACGAGCATAGGGGATTACATGCAATACAGAAACAAAGAGGCGTGTACATACAATATAGAAATTATAATAATGTTGACATTATGGTTGGATAATTTTTATAATATCAATTTTATATATGTTAA
Organism: Picea abies; assembly: GCA_900067695.1. Classification (NCBI taxonomy): domain Eukaryota; kingdom Viridiplantae; phylum Streptophyta; class Pinopsida; order Pinales; family Pinaceae; genus Picea; species Picea abies. The sequence goes on along the minus strand of CBVK0101369045.1, from coordinate 5,931 downwards.
TGTTTAATAACTTTAACTTCCATTGATTTCATAGTGTGTGTAATTTTTTGTTTTAATTTTATATTAGGATGGATATTGTATATTTTATATATTTTTAAAGTGTTATATATCAGTTTCATTTGATCACAAAATAATTATGTATCTCCCTCACAATGGACTATAAAAAAATTATTAATTTTATATTTGTTAATGTTTATAAATTTAATATGGATTATAATCTTCCATTGATTTCATAATTCCTTTATTATACATTGAGTTTTTTTAAAAGTGTTATGTATTAGTTTCATTTGATCATAAAGCAATTATGCATCTCCCTCACATTGGACTATAGAGAGAGTTTTAAGCACAATAAATAGCCTAAATTTGAGATTTGTTTTTTAATAGTAACATGGAAAATTGTATTTATAAAAATTGCATCGAGCGCATAATATAGTGAGAGTACATAAGCTTACAAAAATTTCAAAATTCTATCTAGTAGGTTTACAAATTTAGGACCAAATTCTATCTATATCTCTACATATCCTGTCCTATTCTTAATTACAACATATTTAATAGAATATATTTTTCAAAATAGGCCTAGAATATAAACAAAAAAGCATTTCATACACTTATGGAGAGATGGGAGGGTCTTGACCTTCTGGTTCTACATTTCTGGAGTCACGTGGGGGTAAATTTAAGTCTGGTAGATGATAATGATCCCTTGGGGATGATGCTTCATTTGATTTTGCAAAACTTGAACTTGAGGGGGAGACATAGTTGGGTTGAAGCCTAAGATCCTCAATTTGATGCCTAAGAGATGCAAACTCGTCTTGCATTTGTTGATGGTTTTGGCGATGCTGGATTGCGATTTCCATAATGGGGATGACTTGGGGATGAGAGTCTTATGATGTGAATTTGCAATGATTAGATCATGGTGACCAATTTTTTATGGTCCTCCATTGTAACCTCTTTGTTTCTCCTCGAGCCACATCAATTTATTCTATCCATTTCTGTTGGCATTGGGTGTTGCTTGATTTTAGTAGAATTCATTGATTTGGATAAGGTTGGGATCTGAGATTTCAGTCAAGAATTGGAGATACCGAATGTCCATAAGATAGGAGGAGAGATGTTGTGTACATGATTAAGAAGTTCCAACCATGAAGGTTGATGGTTCGTTCCATTTTTTATCCATGATGGGTCAAGGACGATCCCATGAGCTGAAGAACCAAATCCATGTCGAGCCGATAACAACATTTTTTCTAGCTGAGGTCTCCATGTATAGAAGTGATGTGAATCGAGGAGGGTTAAGGGGAGACATGATCAACTGGGTACAAGGAAGAACAAAGGGAATGAGTGCAAGGATTTGGAGGAGAGTTTCACACAGGAGTGAAGGGAATAAATGAAAGGTTGATAGATCAAGGAAATGCACAAGGAGAAGAGGAGGGGGTATTTTTGGACATTGTTGTCATTGATGTTAAATACAGGCATGACTATGACTATCATCAATATCATTGATGTCACAGACAGAGGAAGTAGTGGTGCCTCTTTGTGTTTATCTTGAGGTGAGAGGGAGTATGAAAAATCAATTCAAATAAATTTGGGTTGCACATGTATGAGGAGGAGACATGCAATTGCAGGCTTAATAGAACCAAGGAAGCAAAGAATGCCCCTGTACGCTAAATACCTCAACGTGTTGCATTGATTAGTTTATGCACCTCTAGGTATCTATCCCGACTTATGGAGGAAATTCAAATGAATTCAAGTTGCAGAGAAGGAGAAGTGAAATTGAATGTTGAAAGGGATGAGCCCGTCGAAGAAGAACAAAGGAATGAGATTGAGTTGGTGTAGAGTTTGTAACTGGGCAATCATAATTTGATTAAATATGAGGGAACAAGGAATATTAGGAGAATGTCATAGAGGTTTTGGGCTTGGTTTCATAATGAAAAGGGTTTATAATGAAAATGATGTTTCATAAAGTTTGAATGCGAGTAGAGGAGCCATAGAACTGTGCACAAGAATTTAAATTTTAGGTCGTGGGTCCCAACACATATCGGATATAGAAATACCAAAGTACTACTTGAAAACGCGTTGTTAAATGTTTTGGAGGCATGGGGGGCTGATATCCTAGGGGCCTAATATCCTGGGGAGCCAATACCCTGTGGACTCGATACCTGTGGGGCCAACTCAAATGACACGTCAACAACTACACATAAAATATGTAAGAACCACACAAGTAGTTGAGATATGTATGAAGAGTCACATAGAGGCCACCTCACCTTCCATGTCATATCGACATATCATATATATGGAGAAAGAAGATGTGCAACATTAAGAAGTTTTGAGGGCCTAGGGGACTGATACTGAACGGTCCAGTCATAGTACCACATCAACACCTTGACAGAGCCACGAGAGCATCACAATTGTAGCCATGTCACCCTATGAATAGGTGTATAGTAGTGGGGTCCATAATATTGACATATTGGATATTTGTAGATTGAAGGTGTGTGTGCAGTATTGAAGTTTTGAGAGCCCGATATCCCAAGGGCTCAAGGAGAAGATACCCCAGTTGTGGGGTCCATGATATCGCTATATCGAATATCGATTAAAAATAAGAGCAGTGTAGTTTTTAAGTTTCGGGGGGTTGGGGAATTGATACCTAGTGGGATAGCCACGATACCACATCAGTGCCATGACATATGCCATGTTAAAACCATGTAAGCAACAAGGACAATTTCACATGTCAAGTGCCAAGTCAACATGGTGTACAAAAAAGAGCCAGAGGAAGTGATAAAATCATGGCCATGTTAGTGCCACATCATATAGTACACGTGGAAGGGGTCCATGTGGAGGCCACATCAGATACAGAAAGAAAAGTGGTTTCCTATGATTAATGCCATAACATATTCCATGTACAGGTCCATGTGTCAGTATAGGTGTATTCCATGTAGAGACAACATGCCAGGGCATGTGGTGTTATCATGTCACACTGGTGTACCAAATATCATAAGTTTGTTGAGATTGTGAAGTGTTGAAGGTTGGGGGCTCGGGGGATCGATAGCTCGATAGCCCAATAGTCTTGATATCTAGGGAATCTAGGGAACTTGATCTATGGTCATGATATATTTGGAGATACAAATCATACAAATGATGAGCCATGAGGATAATGTTATGTGTTTTTATCAGCTATGAAAAATCGACATAAGAGATCAAATCCAAGACCGATCCAACGACTTATAAGCGTGGAGGTCACAGTGCTTATTTTGCTGAGCATATACCAAATCAAAATTTGATATCAATCCAAAGATTAGATCTGTCAGTGTTTTTGCATTGAAATCTATAATGTATTATGTATGAGAAAATCATAGGTGTTAGTGCCAAATTTTGAGGGGATGTTGTAGCCTATTTTTATGCAAAATTAAAGCAAGTCTAAGCCAACCCCATGAGATCCATTCCATTGGTATGTGGGAAAAATCTAGGGTACCTCGAATATATATAAATAAACATGCCCAAACCATTGTGTTCTATAGGAAGTAAGAGAAAGGGGATCATGTGAAGAGAAGTTGAGAGGTGATGAGGTTTTTTGGGAGTTGGAGGTCGAAGAGGAAGATGATGTAATATTTCAAGGGTGGCAGGGAGGTGCGAGGAAGAGAAAGGAATATCTCGAAGCATTACTATATATGCACAAGTGAATTTAATTTTAAGAAAAAAGAGATTGGTGTCTCATGTAGGTTGGTTCCTGCAAAACATTGCAGTTGTAGGTTGGTGCCTACAAGCATTGTTGAATTGGTGCTCAACTAAGGATATTGGTGTCTTCTATAGGTTGGTTCATGCAAATATTGTATTAGTAGGTTGGTATCTACATGATCCTATAAAATAGTTGTTTCTATGGTTTTCTTCCAATTGGGTTTCCACGTTAAATCTATGCTTATTCAGAATTGCATGGTTGTATATTTATCATTAACTGGTACAGTTGATAAACTAACATATTAATAAATATTATAAGTAAACATTGTTAGAAAATAAAAAGTAGTCTTATACTAATTCAACCCCCCTCTCAGTATAAGTGTGCCAAAAATTGGTATCAGAGAAAGGTCCTTTAGAAACAGTCTAACCATTGGAAGGTAAATCCCCGTAACACACATGGATAAGGAAGGGTTTTTTATAAACAAAGCTCCATTATTCGATTGATCAAACTATGCATTCTGGAGCATGAGAACGAAAAATTAATTGAAGGCATTTGGGTATGACGTCTGGAGTGCAGTTGAGAATGGTTACACAACTTCAACAACTCCACTGATAGATCTAGCTGAAAACAAACTCAGTTACTATGATTCTATGGCCATGAGTACAATCTTATTTGGTTTGGAAGAATCATATTTTGTCAAAGTCATGCATTGTACTTCAGTAAAAGAGATGCAGGACAAGCTACAAAAAATATATGGAGGAGACAACAAAGTCAAGAAGAAAAAATTACAAACCCATAAAGGTCAATTTGAGACTCTTACGATGAAAGAGGAAGAGAGTGTTGTAGACTACTTTCTTCGAGTAGATAAGATTATCAACACCATCAAAGGATTGGGTGAAGAGGTTAAAGAAACCATTATTTTGCAAAATTTTCTTAGGTCACTTCCCTCAATATTCAACCCCAAGATATCTTCCATTGAAGAAATGAAGGACCGAGACAATATGACAATGGATGAATTACATGGAATTCTCATTGCATATGAAATGAGGATAGAAAACGATAAACAAGAAAAGATAGTGAGGAAGGAAGAAACCTTCAAGGCATCAAAGAATAAAAATACAGAAGAAAAAAAAACAAGTGACATCTCTGATAGTGAATCAAATGAAGAATAAGCCAACTTTGTTAGAAATATCAAGAGAGAATGAGGCAAATACAAAGGAAAGCTTCCCTTTAAATGTTTTAATTATGGAGAAGTAGGACACTTTGCTGCTAAATTCCCTTATAAGAATAAAAATAATGAAGAATATTTCAACTTCAAAAGGTGTAGGAAGGGCAAGACTCAAAAGAAAATAAAGTTCTTTAGGAAAAAGAAGAGCCTATATACAAATAAGAACAACAACTCATCTAATGACAATGACAATGAAACATAAGAGATCCTCTTCATGGGTTTAGAAACACAGACTGATAGAAACACAGATTCAACAAAAGAAGATAATCATGAGATTGATACTGAAGTGGATCTTGAAGGGGAGCTCATATGTGCTCTAAGTGAAATAGAGATACCGAGGAGCAAGAAAAGGATGCAAAAGGAGTAGTTGAAAAAGTACAGAAAATAAATGGTCAATGTAAAAGAAAGTTATGTTGAAAATGAAAAAATCATCATTAGCGTAAAAAATCAAGTAGAAGAAGTAAAGAGAATTGAATAAGTCTTAAGATCCCAACTAAAATAAAGAGAAGATGTTTGAAACAACCTAGAATCTGAAATATTTTGTCTAAGAAAGGAGTTGAAAAGATCAAACACCAACGCAAAATTTGAAAATAGATCCACAACCTTAAATGAAATTATAAAATGTCAAAGATCACCATTTGATAGGACTGGTCCCAATTATAGTAAGAAGAAGGTAGATGTTGAAGAAGAGGCCTCAACCTCTTCAAAATAGTCAAGTGAAGAAATGACCACGATTTATGAATATATACTCAAAAACTCTATCAACGTTGAAGACAACATGAAGGAATAACAACATGTTCCATAGAATACAAATCCTCCCCATAAGGATAGAAGCATGAAGACTCTCCCTTCAAGCTGGAATCACACAATCAGGTAACCAAACTCTTTCTTTGGATATTGTTATTCTTGCAATGGTTTTGGTCACAAAGCAATAGATTGTATAATGAATGGTTGCATGATGGATAGAAGAAAAGCAGGGATGATTTTAGGGGATAAATTTCGCTCATGGGCTAATTTTCCATGGTTTTTCCAAAAAAGA
>CBVK0101369041.1:0-11341 GCA_900067695.1 Picea abies | reverse complement strand
AATTGCAGATTTACTTACTTCACCAAGAATAATCAAGCATGAAAACCCTATATTTGCCAAAATTCCACCAATAAATGATCCAAAAGGCATCCAAACAAGTCTCCAAGAAAGTGTGCCTCAAAATTTCAGCCAAGTACCCCAAAAAGGGCACTAATTTCAGTCCCCCCCTTGTGAGAAGTGAGTTATCATGTAAAAATGAATTTAGCCAGCCATATTTATATGGAAAATCCTAGCTTAATTACCAACAGTTGTGTATTTTCATAGTTTTGAACCTACATGTCAATTTGCTCATTAAAACTAAAAATAAAATTGATTCTTTATAAAATAACCCTCAAAGGGTGATGCCATGCCCCTTTAAGGTGACGTTAGGCCTCCTCGAGGAGACGTTGAGTTGGAGAAGCATGACACTAGGCCTTCAAAGGCCCCAATCCCTGTCCACACATGCAAACACTATGGTTTATCACTTCCAAGCATCAAACCCTAGCCCTAGGTGACATCATAGGCTACTAGGGTGACATCCAAGACCTCCAAGGGCTAACTTCCAAGTGGGAAAGGCCAGTAACCCATTGTCTAGGACTGCCAAGGTGCCTCCAAAGGTGACGTCCTCTTTCTTCACTATGCAAACTAGTCATCAAAATCTTGCCCCAATCCCAAGGTCTCTACATCCATCCTTGATATTCAAGCCCTCATGAAGTTTCGAACTGATCATCACCTCATGAATACCTGTCCATCGGGAAAGGTCTTACAAAGGAAAACAAGTACACCCTCCAAGGGTTCAAGAGTCATAAGTAACAGAACTAGTAAGCCACATCTAATAATCAAACCACCCAAACATGTGCATGAAACCCCCCTTTTAAAACTAAAAAAATGTTCAAAGACGTTATATAATTTGTCAAATTTAGGTGTGGGAGGGGTCTCAAGACATCCTATTGGGTCAATCATTCCCCAGGTCCAAGGTGTTTCCTGAGGGAAACCCATCTAAGTCATGTGTGCATGTGAAGTGCATTGGGGTGAACTTATGGGAATGGGGTTCATGACATACAAGGGTATGTATTTTCTCATTTATGGGTGCCTTTGTAGAGGGTGAGTTGCCCTTCGTCCACGATACAACATTTTTCCAAGCCCATTTATTTCCATTAATTTATTAAAGTCCAAACACTAGGTACTCCCCAAGATAAATCAATAAGGGAGAGGGGAAATACCATAGTGTCTCTTGAATATAGAGGTACGCAGAGTGCCATATGCATGGAAAGAAAGGGACACTGCATGAGTGTACACACCTCAACAAGTGGGACACCTATTTATTGTGTATTTTGTTTTTGTAGGTCTTTGTTTTTTTAAGAGGTAACAGTTCATTGTTTCTCAATACCTCTTGGGCGAGCATCTAAAAGGTTTTATGATTGGATTTTATCTGTTTCTAGCTACTTTCCCCTCTAGGCCTTTAGCCCCTTCTTCCCATGAAATGAGGTACAATCCCTTCTTGGGTCAGTAAACCCAAAAATAAAAAAAGATAAGGAGACGAAATGGAAGAAGTATGGAAGGTGATAAGTATAATCGAGAATGGACGATGAATCTTCAAGGAACCCCCCAATAACACCCTATTACTAAGGGTGACCAACTTACTAGGATAGCATGATACCTACTAGGGTTAAATAAGTAAAAGAGTATAAATTCCAAGAAAACATTCTGTAATCAAGAAAGATTCTTTGCAACATGTTCAATTTCTTCAAATATTAAAGTGACACTTATCATGATACCCAGACTCATTACCTCATGGAGCAAGACTCATTTACCTCTGGGACCATGCCAATGTGGTGGATCTTGTTGTTGGTGATGTGTGGAATGCATCGTGAAATGAAGGGGCCCTCTGGGGCTATGTTCTGTCCATCTAGCTCTCGACACTCCATGTCTTCAACCTGTGGGCCTCAAGACACGATCTCCTTAGTTACCCCTAGGCTAGGGGTAACATCTGGCTCCTACTTGGGGACAAGTGCTCACTGTAGAGCACATGAGAACCTCAATATCTCTGGTATGACCTGTTTCTGCCAAAAATTAAGAAAATGCATTAGAGTATCTAGGATGGTACTATCACCCTTTTTCCATGTATGATAAAAATCAAAAGCAAATGTTGAAAGAAACTATCTCTACTCTAACATGTAATCATGATCATATAATATATGCAAATGAAATAAATCAATATGAAAATGAAAATGCAACTACACTAGCATGATATGCATGATATATACAATGGATGCAAATGCCTACCTACCTATACTTACCTGTTAATTGAATGCTAGGTATATTCATATAACCAATGGAACCGTCCTAGCAATATATCATAATACCTGCCTTTATGCTTCATCATAAACCAAAACAATGATAAGTTAATCACAAAAATAACATGAGTTAGAGCATGCATCATATCATAAGAAATCGTAAAATCCAACTCATGGAGGCAGGAGGGAGGAACAAAATCATGCTAAGAGGTATCACCACAACCTTTCCCTATCCATCCCAAAACAGGGCCAAGAAAATCAGAAGAAGGTAGATCCTCATCCTTAGCTACAAGGATATCTCCAGAAAGTTGAGAAGAAGGGATGAGAAGGAACCTATGGGAAGTTCTACAATTGTCTATCAGAAAAGATGACATGGGGTAACGGATGAAACAATCGCAATATTCATTTTCGATCTCAAAGGAAATTAAGAAATAATCCTTCCCTGAGAATTATGAGAATCCACCAACAACCAAGTTGAGGTGACGACATTGTATCAAGGATTAAAGATTCTCAAATAAAAAGGAATAAAAAACCTCATTGTAATAGGAGACTCCTCAATCATAACTCAACAAATGTGAAACCAACGAAACTCTCAAAATTCTTACTTATCCATATTGATATATAGAATTCATGGGATGGTGAGTAGTTTTGAATCCATAGAACATTATTTAGTTCTAAGGGCCTTTAATTGCAAGGTTGATCTTAAACCAAATGAGGTTGGTTCATCAAAATTCAGAATGTTGAGTATACAAATGGGGTTTCCATACATCTCTTACCTCCCATGAATTTTAGATCCATAATTCATTGCTTAAATATGATAATATAGATCAAGGAGACATTGCACACAAACATTAAGGTGACAGAATGGGCAATTAATCCACCACGAACCACAATACTCCCTTTTCATTCTCACACACATGAAGTGAATTGTAGTAAACCTGAAGGGACATTGGATTGGAACACTGAACGTGTGATTTATTTATTTATTTCCATTGTAGTTATAGGCCTTTGTAGGTGCTCTAGGATTTCCAACAAGGATGGGTTCAGAGGTAGTTTAACCCTTATCCCTCTAGTTTAGTGGTTTGGTTGGGCTCTATGGTTTGGCTCTAGCTCAAATTTTTAGGGAAAGTGGGTTTTTTATCTCTACTTTCATCCTCGCGGCTTGAATTTGACTTCATTTCAAAAAAAATTGTCATCATCAAATTGAACGTTGACTGGTAGTGTTTCCTCTGGTCTCGAGCCATACTCTGGTATAAGTTCAAAAGTTTTTTCACTATGTAGAGTCAAGTTTAATTGTAAGCTTTGGTTAAGGATTGAAGGCCACAAACACATTGGTTTATTTGTTCCCTATGAAATCTCAAACTTTCATATATCCCATCGAAGGAACTCGTCCCAGATAAAGGACTTACAAGTGACCTTTTCTCATTATAGAAGTAGAATGGCCAAATTGAATCTTTGAGATCTAGGAATGTAGAGTTATCATAAGTTGTTGCTCATCAAAGCAAGCAAATATAGAAATTGGAAGCAAATTTCAATAATATTTATGAATTAGTCTTGGGTCTTGCTAGTATCTTACGTTCTCTAGTCAAACCCCCCAAGATATATATCAATTTCATTTGAACTATGGTCAAGGATGAGGACACAGTTCAACAAGCACAAGGAGACATTACAATTACAAATGCAAACCTAGAGTACAATGTTCAGGTGGGTAACAAATAGGAAGCCCTCAGTGAGAATGTCTTCTTCTAAGTCCAAGTTTTTAACTACATTGTAAGGTATTTTTGTCACTAGCTCAACTTATTAGGCATTGCACTAGTCGACTCTATAGTTTTATTTCAAGGAATGTAAGAACAACTCCAATAGTAGGAAATCATTTTGAAATTCAGGATCCTTTTGAAACCTCAATATCAAACATATTAAAATTTTCTTTGTATTAGCTTATTGTACGGTGTAGCCACAACCATATTTTAATACAAATGGTAACCATTTCAGTTTTAAAAAAATTGAGTAAATTATTCTCCAATCTTAAAACATTTAATACTTCTAAAATATAAAATTTTCCAAAATAAGCCCTTGAGCATAAGTGACAATTACAAAACAAACTTGTTTTCAAGAGAATAAATAAAAATTATATCAATTTAATATATCTACTTTAAATTGAAGCTTCCTTTCATTATTAATATAAACTATATATACACATGTTCAATACAAAAAGTAGGTTATGCATGCAATCTCTATATGCATAGAGTATCAAAAATAAATTTTGGGATGACTTAAACCAAAACACCGACAATCATAAACTTTAAATTGAAGCTTCCTTTCATTATTAATATAAACTATATATACACATGTTCAATACAAAAAGTAGGTTATGCATGCAATCTCTATATGCATAGAGTATCAAAAATAAATTTTGGGATGACTTAAACCAAAACACCGACAATCATAAATCAAAATTTCAAGAGAAACTCTCAATAACAACCAAAAGGTATAAGCTCAAGTGAAGCAAGACTAGAGAGTAATCATGTCAGCTGCAAGAGGAGGTTGGTTATGGTCATCAAGGGTAGGGTCCCATCCAAAAATTGGGGGATCAACATCGGCAAGCTAAACAAATTATCATCCATCCATGTGAGGTTTCATAGGCTTAGGAATTTCTAAGGCATTTAGGACCAAGTTTGGGCATTGTTTGTCACTATTTTGTGAGGCTAGGTCCACGTCCTCTAACGTTTGTCTCTCACACACTTATTTCTTGGCTTAGTGGTGGGACCTACTATCTCCTTGGTGGGAATTAGTCGAAGCAGATTATGAAAGGCTAGACATAGTGCCAAAAGGCTATTTTCCCATGGTGCATGAGGCTTAGTGCCAATATTTAAGACATTATTATAGATGTTCCATCTCAAGCCAAACCTTGCGAGTCTACACTATGATCTACAGTGATAAGTTAACACATGTTAGAGTGCCATCATATTAAGAAAAATCATTTGATGGGACAATTGAATTAAATGTAAAATCATTTTGTTTCTTCCAAATCTTGAAGAAGATCTCAACCCTAACAAGCAATCAGGCACACTAAAACTCTATAGCTCAAGGCAGGCGACTGCCAAAGGAAACCTGTTGAGTGATAGAAGTAAGGAGATACTACTAACATAATGACTTGACTTAGGATGATTTGGTAAGGGGATAGAACTAGAATAAATGATAAAGATTTCTAGCATGACCACACTATAGGGTTTTCCATGCCCAAGTATGCCAATCCTTTATTAATTAGGAGGCCTCCCATTGTTAAACACTAGGTAAATAATTTTTTGGGGGTTCTAAGGTAGGCTTACAAATGTTTTGAAGCCTAAATAATTGATTTTTTTGCTTTGATTAAATACACCAAAACTTATCCAATTGACATTCAAGGAATGAATTGGAACAGAGCCACTTACACCCCATGGACATCTTGTAATGAGATAATGTCATGGCCTTTCCTTATCTCTAGTCCCACCATGAAACCCCAAGGTGCTTAGAGTCGAGCTTGAGTAGAAATTCATCAAAGATAAGACCCTATATGCACTTTATAATGAATTTATAAAGATTGATCATTCCAAAATTTCACTTAAGCTTGACCCAAAGGAGCTAAGTTCAAGACAAATCATCAGTCAGATTTGGCTAAGCAAATACCCCTTTTGTAGGGCATTGAGGCAAAGAATCAAGGGGTATTGTATAGGGGCTTACCTGTAAATTGCATAAGAGGTGACCACCAAAGATAATGAGAATAAAAAGAGAGGCCAATGCAGAGGAAAGGCTCCTTTCAAGAAATAAAAGAATTAAAAGATTCCTCGGCTTTCCACGTGTTCTGTAAAACAAAAGTTCCAAAATTTTTAGCACAAGAAGTAATATGTAAAAGGGTTTGAATGTGAGGACTTGCAAGTGAACTAGATTGCAGACTGGGAGGGGAAGGCTATTGTTGTGAAATTTTGTGGTCAATGTATTTTTGTGAGTTCTTTGAGTGCATGGATGGAATAAACATGGAGTCTTATTATTAGGTATGTACAAGCCTTTCATCTAATGTTGCGGGGATGGATAGGCATAGTCTTTCATGTAAAAGTATATATGGAAAAATTATTTCAGGAAGATGGTACTGGGACTGAAACTTATTTTTTTCCAAACCATGGCACCCCTTGTTTGATGCTCATGAAAAATCCTGTTCGAGCATGGAAACATGGGTGAAATTACCCAATATTCCACTTGAATTTTGGTGTAACATGGGTCTACAATTCATTGGGAATGTCCTAGGAAAATTCATTGTAGTATATTCAAGTTATAAGATGAGAAAATTTTGGTCATTTGCATATATCCTCATGGAACTAGATCTTCGTCAGGGTTTATTTCAATCTGTGGAGATTGTGCGGGATAATAAACATTTTACATAGATCTTGGACTATCTAGATGTTCACTTTCGATGTGTTAGATGTCATAGGGTAAGCCATGTGATGGAAGATTGTGATCAAGCTTTCACAAAAAATTTCAAAGCAAATCCTAGTTTCAGGGTTATGGATTTTTTGGGCTCTAAGCCCTCTATCTCGACAACCAGAGTTGAAGTAGATATTTTGGCCATTGTTCAATCTGCAAGGGACCCTTTCCTCTCTTCATCTTTGTCAAAGGTGGAATTCAATGAGACAATAAAGGAAATTAAGGTTGGTGAGGTTGAGGTTATCTTGGATAATAGGGACCCACAAATTGGTCTGGCTCCTTCAACATAGGATTTATTCAGAGAAGATTTATTTTTGTTGCCATCTCAATGGATTTTTCTTGATGTGATGTGGGAAAATAACAGAACACCTTTGCAAGACCCAGGGAAGTCTATTCCATATTCAATCCTTCCTATGTCTTCCTCCTCTATTTCACCATCCTATATCTCGCAGGGTCATGTTGAAGGGTATGTGATAGGATTTAGGATGAGAATGGATTTGGGGGTTTTCTCCTCTAACAATGATCAAAATAGTGGTTTTTGAGTGGAACTCTCTCAAGATATAGATGGTGCTCCCCAATTAATTTATGAGATGGTTCTGGAAAACTCTTCTTGTTTGCTTACGGCCTCTTTAGGTCACGACCTGTATTATCTTCATTCTCATGGTCATACAAAAGGTATGGCATTGTCAGGGGGTTTATGGGATGATGGTTCAAAGGATATAACTTCGACCAAAGTTGGGACGAAATCGACTCTTAAACATGCACAAGACAATGCCTACCAAGAGGTCTCTCAAGGGTGGCAACGTCTCATTTATGGGGTTCTTAGAGTAAGAACAACCCCAATGGAGGGTTGTGAATGAAGATTATTTCTATAAATATGAGAGACCTCAGGGGGAGGGGAAAAATTATCTCTAAAGAAATTTGTTATCCTTGATCAATCAAATGTTGTTTTTATACAACAAACCATGGGGTTGTGTGAGCCTATCATAGTGGAACTGAAAAATATCCTTTCGGGTTGGGATTTTATGGGTTTGGATTCAGTTGGATTGTTGGGTGGGATTATTACGGGTATTTCCTCATCCCGTAAGCTCACTAATTGTTTTTATGTTCCCTCGGGATTATGCACAGAGATTTGGAGTATGGAATTAGATTGGGTGTTCATATTATTAAATGTTTATGGCCCATATGGGGATCAATAGGTGTTTTGGAATAATTTGTTTCATTACATGTGTGTTCAATCAGATAACCTCATTATTGGTGGGGATTTAAATTTTTCTTTGAATCATTATGATATTTGGGGTGAAGATGCCCGTGAGGATCAATTGACCCATTTTTTTTTGGAAAAACTGGAACATGCTGGTTTATTTAATGTCGAGCTCGTTCTTATTTGAACAACTTGGAGCAACAACCATAGTGGATCTCATAATATTCTCAAAAGGTTGGACTAGTTTTTAATTCACCATGATTTCTTAGGGCCCTCGACGATCTATCATTATTGTGTGGGAAATATCCGCTACTTGGATCATTTCCCAATCTTCTTTGAATTGAAAATGGTAAGGAAGTTCTCTGGATCGTCATTCAAATATAATTCATCATGGTCTAGTGTGGATGACTTTAAAATCCTTGTTCACAATCAATGGAAACACTACCAAGCAAATTGTAGTGATTCCTCTTCTATACAATTTTCTTATGCTCTTTGTTCTTTAAAGGAAAAGGTGGCGGCTTGAGCTATGGCTTAGAGAATGGAAGTCAATAAGGCTCTTAGTTACTAGATAAGTTATTGAAAATATATACATATTACCCAGGATGGATCTAGTCCAATGCTAGACGTGGAAGCCAGACGAGTATTAGAGACAAAGCAACAACAATATTTGCTAGAACAAGAATGCATGTGGTGATTAAAGATTCGATCTCTTTTGGCTCAAGGAAGGGGATCAAAATACCAAATTATTCCAAAAGTTTGCTAACCTTCAAAATAATATCAATACTCTCTAAGAGTTGGAGGATAAGAATGGGAATAAGGTGCGAGGTTTTGAGGGGTTGGCCTCTATTAGTGTCGATCATTTTCACTCTCTCTTTAAGGAACCAAACCATGTTAATATGGGGGGCATGTTAAAACTCATTTATTATTTACCACATCATGTATATGATGATGAGAATAGATATTTGTTTTAGGAAATTAGAAAGGAAGAGATTTTTGTTGTGATCATATCATTTAAATGTGATAAGATCATTGGTCATGATGGATGGATGGTGGAGTTTTTTGAGGACTTATTAGATATTGTGGGTGAAGATCTCTTGATATTAATTTAGGAGTCTAGAATATTAGGGAATATGTTAGGCAGTTTGAATTCTACTTTTATAGTCGTAATTCCAAAAAATGTCTGTCCTTCTACTTTTGAAGACTTTCGACCCATTGCTCTTTGTAACAATGTCTACAAAATCATGGAAAAGATTCTTGTTGAGCGGCTCAAACCTATTTTGGACAATATTATCTCACCTGAGCTGTTTGGATTTTTAAAAGGTATCTTCATTCATGAAGTAGTGAGTTCGGTGCAGGAAGGTCTACAAACTAACAAAACACAGAAGCTCATGGTAGCAGAAGTCAAAATTGACTTATCAAAGGAATATGATCATGTTTTTTGGTTATATTTGTGTCTTTTGTTGCTCCATATTGGTTTTTTGCTTCTCGTTGTTAAATTGATTATGTCATGTGTTTATTTTGTATCTTTTTTTGTGCTAAAAAATGGTGCAGGGTCAAAGTTTTTCAAACCATCTCGAGGATTGTGCCAAGACTTCCCCCTATCTCCTTATTTTTTTCTTCTCGTGGTTGACGGGCTCAGTCAACTCATCTTATAAGTTGTTTGGATGCATAACTATCAAGGAGTTAAAATGGGATGGTCAATCCATCTCACTCATTTTTTTTCATAGATGATATATAAATATTTTGTATGTGTTCTGATTCGAATGTAAGATATTTAAATGACAATCTATCACTCTTCAATGGGGAAATAGGGATGATGATAAATCTTAAAAAGTCCACCATATACTTTCTGAGGTAGACGAGGCATTATAAAACACCATTTCTAATCATGTGGAATTCCCTACATATGATTTACAGGGTGGTATTCAATATCTGGGGTTTCAACTAAAGGCAAATAAATATGGTATTGACTAGAAATGGATTTTATCTCGAATAAATAAGCATATACATTTTTGGTGCAATATTTGGATATCCAAGGTTGCAAGATTATGTTAATTAAATCTTTTCTAGAGGCTATTCCAGTCTAATGGCATCTATTGGCATTGATTCCAAAAGGAATTAGTGTGTGTCGAAAATACTTCAACAAATTATGTAAAGGAAGCATAGAGTATTTAAGACGCATATGGTGAATTGAAAAATTCAGCCAAGACCAAAAGATTAAGGGGGGCAGGGTTTCAAATACCTTCCCTCTTTCGACCAAGCCCTTGCATCCAAATATTTATTGGTGTTTTTGATGGAAGACTGCCTCTAGCGGAGAATCTTGATTGATAAATACATAACTCCATGCTTCATTCTAGAATGGATCTATCGACGAAATAATTCAATGGTAAACCCATCCAATCAATGACGAGTTCTTACCCTTGAATTTCTAATTATTAGAAAATTCCTAGCATGGAAAGTGCGATCGAGATCATTAATGCAGGTCGATGTGGATTCCATAGCGGGATGCTCTGAGGATGTTCTCCTTCCTAATGGTCTAGTGCACTTCTCGCAAGAAACTTGTAGAATTAATCTAAATGAGATTGGAGACCTCGCTCAAACCTTTATCTAGGCTCAAGGGTGGTTATCGTCAGTGGAAATGAGATTAGAGTAACAATGGGTAAACTCATGGGGATCTATGTGCAAAGAATAAATGAGAGTTCACACCCAGTTGAGGGATTAGGAAGATGAGCTAGTGTAGGAATTTAACTATATGGGGAATTATTATACTATCAAACTTGGATATCAGGCTATGTTGTAGGTTGATGCAAGGGCTCCTTCATGGTGTTTCCAAAAATTATGGAAGATTAGAGGCCCCCAAAAATGCATTTGTTTTTTTTGGCTAGTGTTAAAAGGTCATGCCTTGACTTGGGATCATCTTAAAAGGAGGGGTAAGGAGGGGCCACAACTATGCTATCTCTGTTGATTATTTGGGTTGGTTGTCATTGATTTCAACCCTTGAAGAAATTCCGGTAGTGAATTCCAGTAGCTCAAAGGTTTAGGTAATGGACCCAAGTTTGTTTGATGTATAGTGGTATGAGTTTTAATATAATTGAAGGTAAGACTATTCGATATGGATAGTACATGTCATGCCATTTCTGGTGGTATGTGGAATGTAACATAACTCCTCATGGTTAGAGAGTTATGGCCATGTGAAGTTGGAGAACCCTCATGAGTCATCTAAAAGCACCAAAAGGTCAAAGTAGTCAAAGTGTTTGCAAAGAAGAAATTATTTAAATAATAAAGTGAAGTGATGATTGTACTATAAGTCAAAGAGGATGCAAAAGAAATAATTTAAATAATAAAGTTAATGTAGAACATACTAATTATGGAAAGTGGTTAAGTTAAGTGGACAAGTGGTTAT
>CBVK0101369039.1:0-11187 GCA_900067695.1 Picea abies | reverse complement strand
GGACTAGACATTAATATGACTTGAAGTTTGTCATATAATTGATATAGCTTGGGTTTGTATTTAGGTCATAGATCACTTAGTCTGCACACAACACAAGAATTTAAAAAGGCAAAAACTATGGTTTAGGCTATGTATCAATTAAGAAATATTGACAATATCTATTTGTGAAATGCAAGTTGAAGACCGAATAAAAAAGGTTTGGAACAATCATGATCAATGAGAGATGATAAGGAAACTAGAAGTTTAATACATTGGTCAAAGGCTAATAAGAAAAATCAGTGAAATAGAAAGAGAGAGAGAGAGAGAGATAAAAACGCTCTCGAAAAACCAGTGCATTTTGATCGCTAACAATATCCTAGGAGGTTTTTCATATAGTCAACAAGAATAACCTGAAGGTGGTGTTGATCAAATTTTTTTTATCACCTAGATTCCCTTCTCTTGGAATAACAAAAACAAAATTCATATTAAAAGATATAAATTTTGGTATATTATCAATTCATTGTGTATCCCTCAGCATGAGCTTTGTCAAACATTTTATGAATTAAAAATCTTAATTCGAATGATCAAGACATCCAAAATTTTATTCAATCTCCTAGGTAGAACTTTTTCCATGTGAAACACAATATTTTATATTGGAATTAAGATTTTCTTGGAGCCATGCTCATTTTTTGAACCATACCCATTTTCGTAACGATGCCCATTTTATTACAACCTCGATTAGACTCTTGGAACCACGTTTGGTCTCATTTTCTTGGTTCTTCATGCCATACTTAGTTTCATATTCTTTGTGGGATTACTCATCCCATTTCCCTTAGTCATATTTTGTATTTTGATGCGTACCTCTTCACTCTTTCTCCATACATCTCTAGGTCCAAAGGTCTTCAATCCCGCATTCTACAGAATGACGCTCTCACTTTCATGACCTAAATAATGTATTTTTCCCATACTTAACCATCTTTCCATTTTCTTCATTCTCCACTCTCCACACTTTATACTTATCCATTTTCCATTCTTTCACTCTACTCTCCCTCCTCACTATCCTCTATACTTAACCATTTTCGTACTTAACCTATTTTCATTTTCCATTTCCACATAGTTAATTTTCATAATACCCACCACTTAGTTATTTTCATAATTCATTTCGACATTCATTTTCATAATTCATTTCCACTTATTTATCTTCATTATTATTTTCATAACTCATTTCCATTTTCCATTTACCATTTTACATTTACATTTTCATTTTCCATTTAGTATTTACCATTTTACTTTTCCCATTTCCTTTTTCCTATTTCCATTTTCCATTTTATATATTTTCACAATTTCTATGTTCAGTCCTATAATTCATTTCCATTTTGTAGTCCATTCTCGTAATTCATTTACATTTTCCTTTTTCTATTTTTCCATTTTTGTTTTCCAGATTTCATATTCCATTTCCATTTTCTTATTTTCACGTACCATATTTCACGTGATTCCATTATACACTTCCCCGACGCTTACCATGTTGTACCCCTATACACTTAGCCAAATTTAAGTAATGTGGAGCGGAGGTAGAAGAATTCTTGGGGACAAATTTTTGTAGGTCTGCAGGTTCGAAGTCCTGCGTCTTTTTTTTCATACTTATCCATATTTCCATTTTTTTCATACTTAGCCATATTTATCGTTTCATTGAGGACCTCCTTACTCTTCCTGATATCCATGTTCATAGGTCCGCAAGTCCACATTCACCAATATACACTCTCCATTCCCATTTTTCACCTCATACTTAGTCATTATTACCATTTTATATTGCCTCACCTACCTCCATTACCTCCACATCCACCAATATACACTCTCCATTTCCCTTTTTCACATCATACTTATTCATTCATATAATTTTCTATAACCTCACCTACCTCCATTACCTATTCATTCACGTAACTTCACAAAGCCTACATTTATTTTGTTAATATTATTTCCTATCCTAAGTTTCATCTCCCTTTTCATGGGCCTACCGTACTGGGGCATGTGGCAGTGACATGGACATATCCTCAAATGACATGTGGCATTGAGGTGGACCAATACCATAATGACATGTGGAAATGAGGTGGACCAATACCATAATGACATGTGGTGGTGACATGGACTTACCTACTAGTGATGAATGATGACGACATAGCCTCTAACCAAGTTATGACTGGACATTGACTAGGTCATCAAAATTTTATTAATTCATGAAATTTTCCTATGGCACAAGAGCTACACCAAAGTCTTTATAGTCTTCTTTGTTCCACATGAGTACTGTGGTAACATTTTCATTATAAACACTTAAAAAATTGAGATTCGAGTGTATGTTTAGGGAAATGTTTACCTCATTGGAAAGGTAATTAGATGAGGAATGTAATGGAAAAAGTTTGAAGACAAAAACTTGGCCATAAGCCTCCAAAACATTTAAATAATAATCAGCTATTTTATCATGGTTTGATGATAGATTGCTTGGAAACTCAAATTCCCGAGGTCATAAATTGAGATCCATAACTTCAAATTGCACTCAGGAAGGCTCGTTGGAAATATGAAATGATGCATATTTAATATGGAATGTTTCCTATGATTGAAAAGGAAAATAGCTTACTCAAAAAATAAAAAAACAATCAACGTTGATTAAAGAAAATCAAATGAAAATTTTGAAAATAAACTTTATTAAAAGAATAAGTGGGCCCTACTTGAATGCCTAGATTTGAATGAAATAAGTAATTAATGAGAGTTCAATCAAGAATTAATAAAAATTGTCTTACTCAAAAAGGAATCGTGAAAATTTCTAGAAAGACAAAATCTAACTACTTCAAGAACATGGAAAGCAGATTTTAAAAGGATAAGAGAAGGCACTATCAAGTGTTGAGGTCAAAATTTTCTATAGTGGTGAAAAATACGCAAGGAGCAAAGTTGTATCTCTCCAAGATTCATTGGATTGGCTTGCTAAATATTTTTTCTCTAAATCTTCTTCTTTTCAGTTTATTTCCATCAAATCTTCCATGAATGTAATGAGAACAAGAAGATTTGGGTCCGAGCAGTTCTCTATTTGGAATATTTAGTAATCTTGTGACATTTTATGTCTAGAGGAGAGATATCCCTCCCTGTAAAAAGGAAATTGTTATTTCATTCTATTTATTAGTTGTCATTGATACTTTGTAGAGGTTTTTTCAACTCTCTCTTGTTTATGATATTATTAAACTTGTCATATTTGAGATAATGTTATAAATTTCTTTTGCAGATAACTACTTGTGGCACTACATTAGTGATTTATCTATCTCAAGTTAAAATCATGTGATTTCAAATGTATTTCCTATCAAAATCATTTTGGGGTTGTAATGAAGTTATTATTTAAATTTTTTTGAAGACCTTCCAATGCTTCATCTTTCAAAATTAATAACATATTATGAGTTTAGTTTATCTTACGAGAAAGAAAGAATGTCAGTTAAATGAAGACTCCAAAACCTTGTAGACACAAATATTTGTTGATGAACTTTATATTATCTTCTCTTAAAATGATCTGATGTATAATTGTATATATAATATTTCACAGAAGATCTCTTGGGGTTTCCTCTTTAACATTCACCCTTTACATTCATTGCAAAACCATACAAAGAATCTTCCAATATTTCAGCCAAAGAGGAGTACTACCTTTCTAAAATAAAAGAAGGATTCATATCATTGTGAGGTTGAACTTGAGACCATCAAATAGTCTTTTAGATAAACATTTTGGATTTCATACTAGGGAGCAGTTTATTTTCATGATATATGAGTCTTTATCTCAGATCTTATTGAAGAACCATAATCTTGATCTTTTAGAGTTTCAAAAACAAGATTCAAGAAGAATGTTGCTTGTTCTAGATGCATGGGGTTTATAATAATATTATTCATAGATGTTTGAATGACCTAAAAAATAGCCAAGATACACAAAATATTCAGGAGGATGAATCTTGTGGCGATTTCATTGAAAAAACTCTTAAATGCTCTGGTGACTCTATTGGAAAGATTCAAGAAACTCAAGAAAATCCTCATGGTGATTCCACCAAATAAATTCGTTCATGTTGTGATGCCACTTTACCTTCTTCACCAATACCATCAATGGATTTATAGGATGTAGTAAAAGGAAGAGGTAACCAAAGAAGAAGGCGATATTATAAAACCCCTTTAAATATGATAGAAGTTGATTTTTAGATGCCTGATATTTCTATTGAAAAAATTTCCACATTTTTTGGGAATACTTCAAAGAATGCAGAGAAAAATTGTTTAGATTCAAAAGCACATGTGATGTTTTCAATATCACTAAAGACAATGTTACATGTTGATTATTTTTACAAACTCTGCGTGGGAATGATCTTGAATGGTTCTATTCATTACTTCATGGGACCATTAATAGTTGGGATTTCTTGGAAACTTCATTTTTTGAAATGTTCATCCCAAATGTTCTCAATGTTGCTACCCACCCACCCTTTCCCATGTGGACACAATATAACAAAGTGAATGATTTGGAAGAAATTTTTAATCAAAGATTGAATAATTTCTTAATCAATTCATATGCTGAAAATGAAAATGAAAATGAAAATTGTCAAGTGCAAGATTTAAGCTTATCATATACTCCATATGCATATCTTTCGAGAGGAAAAATAAAAAATGAAACTGAGGAGCCTCCATGAACTTCGCAAGAATATTTCAGCCAACATACTCATATGTAAGATGTTGTAATAGATGATGAAAAATCACAAGAACATTTGCAGCAACAAGAATTGGTGGGAAAAAATAGTTTTGAGAAAAATGATGGATAATATTTTCATTTCATGAAGTAATAATTCTTTCAAGACATCGCTAATGAATCAAGAATTTTGGATGAGGATAAGGACAAAGATGAAAGTATTTTCAAATTGGAAACTCCTCATTTAAACCAAGACAACGCCAATCATGAGAAAATAATAATTGATTATATTGAAACATGGTTCCAAAGCATTTTTAGCCAAGAAATGTAATACGATTTTGAGCACATCTGGTTCAATTTTTCTCCAGCACACTTTGAACATGCCTGTGACTCTTTGGTACCAGTCGTGGAATGTTCCCTAATTCTAGATTTCATTTCATAGATCAATTGGATGCTTGAATAGCTAAATTGGAAGTCTACTTACACTTGAAATGTGTCCTTTTCTTTCAAGTGTCATAGGGTAGGTAGATCAAGTTTTACATAAGTTTATTTCTTCAATTAATGTTTTTTCACAATAAAGCATTTGATAGATGGAGGAAATTTTTGAAGAGGAATTCATGGAAGAGGAATCAAAAGAATTTGTCTGAAGATGAATCCATAGCCCAATGGAGAAGGAAACCAAACTAGGATTCTGGATTCTCAACAACCCATAGGGAGTCAATGTCCCACAATTGGAGCCAAATGTTGATCAAAACATTTGATCACCTAGATTTCCAACTCTTGGAATAACAAAAAGAAAATTCCATATCATACAAAGAAAATTTTGGTATATTATAAGTTAATTGTGTATCCCTCAGTCTCAACTTCTTCACACATTTTACGGATTAAAAATCCAAGTCTATATGCTCAAGATATCCATGATTTTATCCAATCGCCTAAGTAGCACTATTTCCATGTTCAACACAGTTAATTTATATTGGAATCAAGATTTTCTTAGAACCATGCTCATTTTCTAAACCATGCCCATTTTCGTGGAACGTCTATTAGATTCTTGGAAGCAAATTTAATTTCATTTTCTTGGTTCTTCATGCCATACTTAGTTTCATATTCTTTGTGGGATTACTCACTCCCTTTCCCTTAGTCATATTTTTTGTTTTGATGTGGACCTCCTCACCCTTTCTCCATACATATCTAGGTATGCAATTCTACAATATCATGATCTATAGAATTACACTCTCACTTTTTTGACCCAAATATGTTATTTTTCCCATACTTAACTATTTTTCCTTTTTCTCCATTCTCCACTCTCTACACTTTATACTTAGTCATTTTTCCTTATTTTCACTCTACCCTCCCTCCTCATTATTCTCTATACTTAACCATTTCCATACTTAGCCTATTTTCATTTTCCATTTCCACTTAGTTAATTTTCATAATACCCACCACTTAGTTATTTTCATAATTCATTTCCATATTCCATGTCCACTTATTTATCTTCATTATTATTTTCAGAATTGTTTCCATTTTCCATTTAACATTTTACACTTCCATTTTTATTTTCCATTTAGTATTTTCCATTTTTATTTTCCCATTTACTTTTTCCTACTTGCATTTTATATATTTTCACAATTTCTACTTTCATTCCTATAATTTATTTCCATTTTTCCATAATTTATTTCCATTTTCTAGTTCATTCTCGTAATTCATTTACATTTTTTTTTATATTTCGATTTTTGTTTTCTAGATTTTATATTCCATTTGAATTTTCTTATTTTCATGTACCATATTTAACATAATTCCATTATATACTTCCCCAACAATTACCATGGTCTACTTCTCTTACACTTAGCAAAATTTAAGCAATGCAGAGCAGAGGTAGAACAAGTCTTGGGCATGAATATCTGTAGCTCCATAGGTCTGAAGTGTCGCATCCTTTTTTTTCATACTTGGCCATATTTCCTAGTTTCAGGGTGGACCTCGTTACTCTTCCCAATATCCATGTTCGTAGTTCTGGAGGTCCACATTAACCAATATATACACTCTCCATTCCCATTTTTCACCTCATACTTAGTCATTTTTAATATTTTCTATCCCCTCACCTACCTCATTTACCTTTGCATTCATGTAACTCCACAAACCCTACATTTAATTTTTTAATATTATTTCCTATCGTAAGTTTATTCCCCCTTTTCATGGATCTACCATACTAGGACATGTTGCGGTGAGATGTACATATCCTCAAATGACATGTGCCAGTGAGGTGGACCAATACAATAGTGAAATGTGACAGTGATGTGGACCAATACCATAATGACACGTCGTAGTGATGTGGACCTACCCATACGTGACACATGGCATTGAAATAGACATTGAATGGGTTCTGACTAGATGTTGAATAGGTCTTCAAAACTTTATTAATTCATAAAAATTTCCTAAGGCACGAGAGCTACACCAAAGTGTCTATAGTATTTCTTTTTTGACATGAGTACTATGGTAAAATTTTCATTATAAACACTTAAAAAATCTTAACAAGAATGCATGTGAGATATCAATTGAAAGGAAAAAGTTTAAATTTTAATGGAGTGGAAGAAATTAGATAAAAGGCTAAGATTAACCCATGAATTAAATGAACGATTTTTAAGCGACGAATTTCTAGAAGCCATAACTTGATATTCAAGTGTCCATTGAGGGAAAACTTTACCTCATTGGAAATTTAATTAAAAGAGAAATATAATGGACCAAGTTTTGAGAGGATAATTGGCCATAACCCTCTCCGAAAATGAAATAACAATCATCTATTTTATCATGGTTTGATGATAGATCTTGTTGGAACGCCAAATTCTTGAGGTCACATGTTGAGATCTAGAACTCCAAATTGCACTCAAGAGGACTCATCGAGAAGAAGAAAAGATGAAGATTTCATATGCAATGTTTCCAATGTCTTAAAAGGAAAAAATATTACTCAGAAAATAAAAACACATTCCAGTTTTATTAAAGGCATTCAAATTGAAATTTTGAAAATAAAATTTATTAAAGCCCAATAAGTGGGCCATACTTGGAGGAATGAATTTCAATGAAATAAGTAATTAATGATACTTAAATAAAGAATTAATTAAAAGTGGTTTACTCAAAAAGGAATCGTGGAATGTTCTATAAAAACAAACCCTAACTACTTTAAGAACATGGAAAAAATATTTTAAAAGCATGAGAGAAGGCACTATCAAGGGTTGGTAGTCATAAGTTTCTATAATGGTGAAGGGTCTGCATGAAGAAAAATTATATCTCTCCAAGATTCATTGGACTGGTCTACTAAAGCTTGTCTCTCTACATATTCTTTTTTTTTTTTTCTTTCCATTAAATCTTCCATGAATGTAATAAGAACTGAAATATTTGGGTCTGCACAGTTATTTCTTCAAAATATTCGGTTATCTTGTAAACTTTTAGGTCTAGAGGAGAAAGATCCCTCCTTGTAAAAAGGAAATTGCTATTTCATTCAGTTTATTAGTTGTCATTGAGACTTTGTAGAGTTTGTTTCATGTCTCTCTTGTTTATGATATTGTTATACTTGTCATATTTCGGATATTGTTATAAATTTATTCTGCAGAGAACTACTCGGGGAACTACATTAGTGATTTATGTGACTTGCTTTGACAGCATGTGATTTTGAATGTATTTCCTATCAAAATCACTTTTGGGTTGTAATGAAGTTATTATTTAAAGTTATTTGAAGACCTCTCATTTCTTCACCTTACAAAAGTAATAGAAGATTCTGAGTTCAATTTATCTTACAAGAAAGAAAGAATGGCATTTGCATGGAGAATCAAAAACTCTATAGACACAAATCTATGTTTACACACTTCATATTATATTTTATTTAAATGATCAGATGTCTATTTTTATATATAATATTTCTTGGAAGATATCTTGGGGTTTTCTCTTTAGCATTCACCCTTTACATTCATTGCAAAACAATACAAATAATATTCCAATATTTCACCCAAAGAGGAGTGCCACCTCTCTAAAAATGTAGGGGGATTCATATCCTCATGATGTTGACCTTAATACCATAAAAAATTCTTTTAGAACAAGAGGATACTATCTTTAAACTGATTTTTTAAAGGCATATGATATAGTTAATTGGACATTCCTTTGTTTGTTTCTCATTCAGATGGGTATGTCACTGAAAATGGTACACTAGATAGTGTGTTTCCTTCAAAATGTATCATTTGTGGTTCTAATCAATAGATCCCCCTGTCATTTGTGGTTCTAATCAATATATCCCCCTTCCTCTTCCTGATCATTGTTGAATCTTTGAGTAGAATGATAAAGGAATCTAGAGCCAACGAGGCATTGACAGGAATCTGGATCATGAAGAGAGAAGTGATATCTCATTTAGTGTTTTTTTATGACATTTTATGTTGCATATAAGGATCTCAACAAGACCTTTTTTCCCTTAAATTCATTCTATATTTGTACTACCGAGCGACACATATGGAAACAAACATTGAAAAATATTGTGATTTTTAATAACTGATTGAACAATGAAATTAATCTCATTCAAAATATCATCCTAGACCCAAGGAAAAATATGTAGGATGGTTTTAAGTACTTGGTTTTCTTCCTAAATACTAACAGTTGTAGTTCTGAGGATTGCGGGTGGCTACTAAAAATATAGAAGTGACAATTTTGACTTGGGTAAACATGCTTATCTCTGTAGGAGGAAGGATTGTCCTTCTAAAATAAGTATTAGAGAGAATTCCAGTTAATTAGAACTCCATCATTGCAATCTCTAAGTGAATCCTTATGAAAAATTGTAAATTGAGTTTTCAATACCTCTTGTTAGCAAAAAAGAGAACTAGAGGGATCCATCTAGCCAAGTGGTCCTTGATCATATCCCTTATGGATCTGGGGGATGGGGTTTGAAATACATCCATTGATTTTCTTAGCTTTCGATGGAAGAAACCTTTGGAGGATAATGAATGGAAAAACTATCTTTGATCTCGTGTAATGAGATCAATTTTTTTTATCAATATGACCATTGTTGACTAGTTTAGAATCCCACAAAAATCCTCAAAAGGATCGATAATGTGGAAGGAATTGGTAGAGGAATTTCCTTTTTTAGGCAATTGTTTTGTGTGAAATATTGGGAATCAAAGGAATATTTTCCTAGGGGAAGTCTCCTGGTTGGGGGCTTGAAACAACTTTAAAATTTCTAAACCCATGATTCAGTTGTTTAGAGACCATAAAGTTTACATGGTGAGTGATGCATGCACGGCTAATCCCCAACAAAGAGGTCGCAGAAATGGAAATTTGCAGACTCTCTAGGTCCAACTAGTGGGTTAGTTGAGGATTTGAATAATTTTGTGGTAATTTTATGTGCAAATATTTTTAAACTCGATGATGATAACTTTGACTCTCTATTGGTCAAAAAACCTTAGGGATATATCCTTCAATGGATGGTTGGGATATAAATCATGTAATGAATATCTGTTTGAGGGCCCAAAAAAAGTGGTGGGGTCTAATTTGGAAAATCATATCTCCACACAGATTTAAAATCAGTCTATGGTTATCTTTAAATAATAAATTACTTACCTAGGAAAATGGTATCAAAAGGGTTTGGTGCATGCCAATTTGTTATCCTTTATGTAAATCTAATTCAAAATCGATTTCTCACTTATATATTTATTTCCCCTATGTCATCCAAGTCTGTTAAGCCCTAATATTGGCTCATTACCCCTTAAATGGGCCATATTACATTAGTAATGTTATTTTATTTATGTCGTATTTATTCCATTAGCTGTAATTATAGCTCCTAGTCTCCTATATATACCAAGGAGACATTTTCATTTGCAATCATCTTGTACTTGAAAATTTGTATGGGGTAAAAGGAGGTTTTCCCCTCGAAGAGGATTATTATCTAAAATTATCTATTTTTTAAGGTGTTGAGTACTTATTTTGAGGTTTTTCTATGCTATATTGATATTTGGTTCTTAACATATGGTATCAAAGCTCAAGGTCTTGGGTTTTTTCTGCTACATCTGAGACACCTTGGATTTTTTTCCATAACCTTTTCTCTACAACATTTCAGAATAAAATGATTGGAGGATATTTAGTAGACGAATCATGGTACACTGGGTTAAAACTTCATCTCTTGAGGCCTTATAATTTTGGAGATACAACCTGTGCAAGATAGGGTTCTGGAATCATTATGAACTGAGTCATTGCGGAATTTTCACTATAAAACGTTTTCTATAATGTTTTAGACCCTAAAATCTAGAGGCTATTCATAGAAATTAGTAAGGTATATTTGATAAAAATTTATGCTTCTGGGTCATCTTACATTTGTAGATACACCGTGTGGAAGATAGGGTATCTAACTAGTCCTATTGACTAGTCTCAAGAATATGTTCTAGGTAAAACAATCATAACTTCTTCTTAGAGTATCCAAATTGAGTGAGACCTATTTCATTGGATAGTGGACAGTCTATAGTATTTTTGGTACGAGTTTCAGA
>CBVK0101369038.1:0-12755 GCA_900067695.1 Picea abies | reverse complement strand
GAGATGAGGCTATGTGAGTGAGAAAGTGACTTTTGTGTGTGAGTGAAAAGTGTACCAAATTTTAGTTATTTAGATGTCACCTTGCAGCATGTGGACGTCGCTTGGTCCTTTACAAGAGTTTGATTACCTAATTAGCTAGATGTCATTGGTACAACCTTGTGGAATTTTAAAAGCCCTAGGAAACTAGCATGTGGACATGTGGTCCATTACTATCCTTTAACTCCCTATGTGTGAGTTAATCTAGAAAAAGCATGAAACTATCCTATATTGAACATGTGGGCATGTGTGGCCCGTTACAAACCTTTAAACTCTCCTAGTTTTTTGATCTAAGAAAGCAGAAATTCAAACACTATCCTAGCTTTGTTGGCATGTGGGCACGTATGGGCCTGTTACAAGAATGTGTTTGAAAAAATGAAGCTAAGAGGGATCCCGAAAGAGCCGTTGTCCTCTCCTAAAAGTTTTGAAATTTTGTTAAGGGAGATGAGATTGTTTTCACAATCTCTTTCTGATTCTCAAGATCACTTGATTGCGCAAGAGAAGAGCATACTCAAGGATTTCTACTCCAACTTCTAGTCCCAAATGTGATTTAGATGTGATTAAAATTGATGTGTTCCTTAGATTATAAATCAAAGCAAGCCATCTGTGTGGGAAAAAGCAAATAAGGGAAAATGATTTTTATCCACCTAAGTGCTTATGTTTGTTTGACTATCCCCTTTATAAGTTGAGGGGTCTAAGTGGTGCAGTATTTAGAGCATGCATAACATCATTCTTGAGAAGGAAAATGACTTTCCCCACATCCAAAACCTTACAATGAGAAATTTAGTTCAGATGCGCAGCCTTCAGTGTAGACAGAGGTGCATATGGCGCCTGCGTGCTGACCGTATTGAAAACAAAAGCGCATGTGCACGGAAAAACAATTGTAACTCAGGCGCATGCACGCCAGATGCGCGTTTGTGGGCTGGAATACCCGCGCGTTTGTGACAAGTTACCGAGAAAGAAACTCCGGATGGATTTCTCTCAATTCTACTGTGAATTGACTGGTTAGCAGGTCGGCAGAGGCCGGTTTGTGTCCCTGCAAGTTAATAAAATCAAAAGGAAAGCAAAATAAACCCAAATGAGGGAGGAATTGATACCTAACTCCCCAGTGGAGTCGCCAGTCTGTTCGCACCCGATTCGTTACCTGGTGAGCAAATCGAGGGTGCTTACATGCCCTGTTGGGTATTGCAGGGCATGACAGCTGTGGAAGGAAAGGTTAGAGAATACAGAATAAACTACAAGCTAATATCAACTGAAAACAAATTAAAACTGTGAAAAGAAACAATAAACACCAAAAAGACAGATGTCACCAATGGTTTTGAGCTGGTCAATTGATGAAATTGGAGCACGATGAAGGAAGAGAACTGTGGTTCCTTCTTCCCCCAATGGAAGGCTCTTGAGGCCCTCACAAAGTTTGCTTTCCTTACAATGAGAAGAACTGAGCATGACAGTGAAAGAACTCCTAGCGATGTTGCCAATGTGTTATCATTAAAGAATGAGTCCTTAACAATCTTAGCAGCATAACGATGCCTGAAATTCCTTGCGAAAACAATGTATCTTCACGGATTTTTATAGCAGATCCTCGGGCGATTATGTAACCTCTTCAAAGTGTGAAAAGGGGCCCTTTAGGGCTTCCTTAGGTCATTAACCCGCCTACCCTGCGGATTCGGCTCAGATTTGGGAGTCAAATCAGATTGGGAGTTGGTCCGTAAGTGGTTGAGAGGCTGGCCAATTCAATAAATGCGTCTTTTTAGCAGGTGCGCGGGTTTTTTCGTTGACAGCCGCACGTCGTGCGCGCATGCGCGCATAGTACGTTCTTGTCCTGCGCATGTGCGCGCGCACCAAACTACTGTGAAGCGCCCTTCAATTTTTGGTTACTTTGTATAGTTTTTGACCCTTATGGAATGCTGTGAAATTAATTCAGTGCCATGAATGACTTCATTACTGTTTTGATGATGCGGAGTTCTTGTTGCCATGTGCGGACGAAATTTCAGTGCTAACAGTTGGGATGGCTCATCTCCCAACTCCGGTTCTCCTGATGGCAGGGGTGCGGTGGACACTACACGGCTGGAATAAAGGGCCTATTGTACCCCTCAGAGTTTGACTTCAATTCTATCATACATTTTCTCCTTCTTGGCTTCTTGTTTCTCCATGATTTCCAGTGAATCATCGTTTAGAGTTGCTATGATGAAGTCAAAATCATCGGTAGTGAGCATAGTCTTCATCTTGGTTACGATGGCTTTCGATTTCTTTCGGGAAGAAGGTTTTGGGGGAGAAACATTCCTCTTCTTCAGGGGATCAACCTCATCTCTTGGCGGTGTTACTTTGCATGTCTTCTGTTCAACAACTTTTCCATTTATTTATTCTACTTCATCATCACCCCCTCGGTAAGGTGATATTGAAGCAGTCTTTCCTGAGGTGCTGCTTAAATCTTGGACCTCTCCGATATTCTTCCTTCTGATGGGTCCGGGTGTATCATGTTATTTTTGCATGGTGCGACGGGATAAATAGATAACTTGGCAACAGATCTCTTGCAACGGGTGAGAAGCCTTCATTAAATTAGTAATGTCCGTTATGGTGTAGTCCCAACGATCTAGTGATGAAATTTCTGATCATAAATGCCTTTCTACTTGTTAGGGCTGTCGGTCAAATGGTTATATTGTTTCCAACAACTATATTTCTTCCCCTTGGTGAAGTGCCATATGACACAGTTCTGATATCCCGATGAAGTTCCAATTTGGAAATTTTCCTTCCGAGAAGCTCCCTCTGGAACCTTCTATAACTTTTCGATCTTAGCTCTCTTCTTACTTAGTTTTCTATCTTTCTTTTCAGTGAGCTTCGTCTCAGAATTCCTTTTTCCATTCTGATTCTTATCTTCTTTTGGCAGAGTAACTTCTCGCTGGTGAGATTCTTTCCTAGAAATTAGGGGTAATACTTCATCTGTATCTGGAATAGGTACTTCAATATTTTGCGGGTCTTCTAGTGTTCTTCCTACTTCAACATCCAAGTCTCTGGTTTTTAATAGATTTTCTTGGTTCTCATGTTCTTCAATCAAGTGTGTGATCCTCCTAGTCATGAAATCTTTCAACTCTTGCTTCTTTTGTTCGAAGGCTTCTTCTTCCTTCCTTCTGGCCTGATCTCGTTCAATCCAAGGTTTTCCTAGTAACATAGCAAATGGAGCGTTGTTCTCAATAAATTTAACAAATTCAAATTATTCCTCTGTCGAAGTTCCATGAGCACTCATAGATATCTAGGTAAGTCTTCCACATAGGGTTATCAACTTTCCTCTGAATAATCCTATTCCTCCCAATGAAGGAATCATAGCAGGCTCCAGTAAAAGTTCCCAAGTTCTTTCTATCATGATATTCACCTGTGTTTCCTCATCCAGAACACAGTCAATGTCAAAGTCTCTTATTCTTTCTTCTATGCACTCCTTTTCTTTAAAGATCTTTGATAAGATAATATGTCGGTGGTCATTCATGGTTTCTTTCATCTGTAGCAATACTTTCTCTGATTCTTTCTGGGGTTCTACCATAATCTCAGTTTCTATATCTTCCTTAGGGTTTTCTTGGTTCATATTCATTCTTTAAACCTTAGTAATCATTCTAGGGAAATCCAAAACGTCATGGTCCATAGCTTTGCAGCATAGGAAACTAGGTCTTCTATCAGGGCATTCCTTAGCCAAATGTCTCGGTTTTCTGCAACTGTAACAAAGGGTTAATCCTCTCTTTCTCTTAAATGATCCCCAGCCTTTCCTAGACTCTGCACTAGGATCATGGTAGCTAACCTGCAAAAAATTCTTTCTAGGATCCTGCATCCATTTGTTAGTCCAAACATTCTCTCTATGCNNTCCAAACATTCTCTCTATGCATAGGTATAACATATCTTTCACTATTCTTATCAGATCTACTCATATCAAATATTCTTTCTTCTATCAGTGCCCTAGTTTTCCATCTAGGACAAATCTTATCAAACATACCTAGATCCATACTCTAGAAACAAAAATTTCCACTAATATTATCTTCAGCAAAGCACAAAGCTTCCAGATCTAAATTTTTTCACTATTCTTACCTTTATCAGAGAACAGAGCTTGCATATCTTACCTCTTTTCTTCAGAACTGACTTCTTTTCTTAGCACAAAGCTTCACAGATCGAGTAGAATACTATGCACTAGAGAGACATATCTACACACAGAGCTTTCACAATTTCCAGTCAGATCTTTGCACAAAGATTCTTTCTCCTCAGTTCCCAGCAATCATAGTTTCAGGTCCCAGCAACAGAACCATTTGTTGGCACAGGGGCAGACCCAGGGTTCAATGCTACAACAATGCACCAACAAAACCCTAACTACCGACCCTTTTGACAACACCTATGAAGCAGATGAAGTCTCACCCGAGGTAGAGACAGGGGTGGTTGCAAGACTCATATGTTTGCAACCTTAGCTAGGACAGATGTCTGTGATTCTAACACTTAACAGAGCACTCAACAATTAACATTCATCAATATCTAGTCTTAGTTACAACACAGTTAAACCCTAATTATAGAGAATCATAGTATTCCTTCAGATATAAGGTATTTAAGCACTAATCATATGTACATAAGTCAGATCTAACATCCATACATATTATTAAGCACTAAGCATCAAAAATTTTATCTATCATTCATCTATATTAAAGCACTAAGCAAGTAAACATATAAACACATCAATACATTGCACAAATCATAGAAACACAACATGTATGTGGTTCACCCCCACCTTGGGGCTATGTCCACCAACTCTTATCTTATTTATTATCTTTGTTCAATGCACAGAGCCACAAGACCCACTCCTCATAGGACAAGAGATCTGCACGCGCCTCGCCAGATCCTCCTTCCCCGAGTTAGGTCACAACACAAAGCCTTCTTACACAGTCTGCACACCATCTTCTTATAATCAATTGCACTTAGCTCTGCAAGTCTTAACACATAGTATGCACAAAGCCTCTAGCTTTGCATTAAGCCAAAAACATTCACTTGTATCTAGTCAAAGGGCACTTAGCCATTCGTCAATAGGCCTAAGCATGGGTAAAACCCATGAGACGACATTCCCATACCCATTACATAAGCCCAAAACCCAAAAAAGGGCCCTAAACTGGGTCGAGATCCCGGGATCTCCACTTTGTCTTGCGCTTTGTCTTCGACAACCTATCGAAGTCCCAAAAATAGGTCAAACATGACCAAGAATCCTCAAAACTTAGTCAAGGGCCAAAAAATATCTTCCTAGAACAACTCCATATGTCAGAGGAAGGTATACCACAATAATATTGAAAACTATAATAATATGGGGGGTTTTCATGGTCCAAGCATAAAAGTCCTTGATTTCTCCATAAAATGGCACTTTTCTAGAATCAATTGCATATATACTTTCACCAATTTTGTAATACTTGGTGCAAATCTTGCCTAACTCCTCCATGAACACTAGTGGCATGATATTGTTTGTCATGCCAGTGTCAACTAAACAATTATGTAGTTCAACATCATGATTTTCAATTGAAATGTAAAAGGGAGGAATTTTACCTCTCAACTTGGTAGTTGACTGGTTCTGGCTTTGTTTTGGATTGGTAACAACAACTTCTGCTCTTTCAGATGGATCGTCCAACAATTTCAAAATGTTTTCTCTTTATTGGGGAATCTTCACCACTCATGTAAAAGGTAGAGTTATCCTTAATTTACTTAATTCCTCTATGCCATTATATGTCATCTGAGTGGAGTTTGATGTAAGGTGTTTCCTTTTACTTCAAACGCTATTCGTCACTTTCTCATTTGGTTTTTCTTTATCTTTTTGGTTTTCGTTTTCAGAGTCATTCTTATTCTTGAATCTATTTACAAATCCTCTTGTCTTGATGACATTTTCTTATGAGTTGGGGTCGTTGTCTCCTTCTTCAAATATATACATGGAAGTCTCACATCCATCCATCTGCATAGTTTCGTAACTTTTATCAAGTGAGTAATAGTTCTCTTTCTCAACTATTTTCTCATCAGACACATCATCCAAAATAGTTGCATTGGGAGTAGGATGCCTAGGAACCCTTGGTCTTTGCAGATTATCTATGTTTTCAAACCTCACTTTGTTTTCTTGGGGAGGGTTCCTTCTTTGTTCTAGGACTGGCATCCTCAGATTTTCCACATAATTGTCTCCCCTCCTTAGTTTGTTTATCTCATTTTGCATTTGTTTGATAGTTTTATTCATTTGTGCAATTTCAATTCTTTGCTTAGTTTCTTGTGTTGCCACAAGGTCAACCTTTACGTCTCGTATGGTTCCCTTGAAAAATCCTCCTCCAATTGTTTGATTTTGGGCCGGTTGTGGCTTCAATTATTCGTTCTTTCTTGAACTAGAAGTTCCTTTATTATCAATACTTAATCCTCCTAGCTGCCTTTGTACTTTTCCCGGTATGATGTCGGGGTCGACACCCGTTTCAATTATGATTTCTTCCATCTTAGTGGCTTTAGTCATTGCCTCCTCCAAAGTATCCATTTGGGATGTTTTGATAGCATATTTCACATTTGAGGGAATTACATTCTTATAACACCTGAGCACAACTGGGTCATTTGGTCTTTTATCTTATGGAATTTTACTCAAGGTTTTATTGAACTCTAGATTAAAATATCATATTATTTCGTTCTTCCTCAATCCAATCTGGGTGAAATCACTGAGAAGGGTATGATAAGAAATTGGAGTGGCGAACATAGTCAAGAACATGGCTTCGAGGTCATTAAATTTTCGAATTGATCTACTGGGCAATGTCATATACCATTCATATGCTCTTCTTGATAGGGTTTGTAGAAATAACCTTACCATGACATCATCATACTCAACACTGTGAAAATCACAAACATCAATAAATAAGTGCAAATGCCTCTTTGCTACGATTTCTCTGTCTCCCAAAAATTCCTTTAAGGCACCCTTGGGGAGAAAAAGGAGATCATGTTGCTTACCTAAAAGATTCAACGGGGAATCTCTTATTCTTCATCGATTTTCAAACCTTAGGTTTTCTTGATTTCTTGCAACATCTCTTCCACCTCCTTGTCTCTCCTCATGATGCTCATCTCGCGGTTGTTCATTTCTTTCTACCATATCTAGAGAGGTTCCATGAATATGGTTCTCTCTTCGTAGAATACATAATTTCTTACTTTTAATTCTGGTAATGGGTCCTTTGTATTTGTCGAGTTTCAATCCTAACCTTGTCCTTGTTCTGCTCTAGCTAGCCTTTGGTTTCTTCGGTCTTGTCACTCTTCTCTCCTCTGTCTTCAGAGGATTTATCTTTATTCTTCTTGGACTAAGATATTTCACGATGTTTCTGACTCTTCTTGGGTCTTGGTTTTTTTTATTACCAGATTGTATAATTGTGTAAGATGATTAGTTGATTATTCAATCCAATTTTCAAGTGGGGTTGATCAGCCTGGGGCAAAGTCATATGTTTTTTCAAAAATGCTAGACCAGGTTCCAAATTTCAGTTCATTCCCCAATATGGTCGCTAAAAATGTTGATGCTTGAATCCATTAGGACCGAAATTGAAACCTCACGAGGACGTAAATCCTCCTGTGTTTTTATAGAGGTGGTACTCCTTTTTACTTTAAGATTTTCTTGGGATTCTAGATATTCAGAATATAGGACTTGATAGAAGTCTGCCGTGGTAATCAAAGAAATATAAAGATTGTAAGAAATATATATGGAAAATGTTTTGTTTTCTTTTTTAAAGAAATTTCCTAAGAATGGACCAGGAACCACACACTTTCACACATCTAAAGCAAATAAGAATTTTTTTTTCACATCCATCATAGTTTAAAATAAATATTTCTGATCACATAAAAATAAAAAGAAGATGATCCACATGCATAAGAGAAATTTAACATAGTGGACACATGGGAAACTCAAATAAAGATAATGATAGATCAATCTCAAATACTTTATATTCAAAACTCAGAGTTACAAAGCATAGTCAAAACTGATTTCAAAATAGCTCTCTTGAAATTTCTAAAAAATATATAGTGTGTTACATATTATTCGAAATTTAAAATGCGTTTTTCTTAAAGACTGGGAGTGGGGCTCTCACGAACCATAAAGAAAATATACACAAGAATGAAGCATTTAGAAGGAATATGGTGGGCAGTAAAAGAACAACAAGACCTGGTAAGGAGAAAAGAGAAGTTAGCAGTCTTCGGTTAAACCTTTCTATTCAAAGAAGTGAAGTAACTAGATGAAGGAATTGATAAAGAAAGAAAGATGTGATTAGTATAAACTTACTATGATGGTCTCTCATGTCTTCACTTGCTTGCTGGTGTCCTTTTATTGTCTTCATTAATGGTTACAAGAACTGTCTCAACTGTTTCTTTCCCCTTGTTAGTTAATTTGTCGATAGCTTTCTTGAACCATTCTTTAATATAACTTTTAGTTAGTGCCACATTGATTTCATGCTGGATTTTGATGTTGAACAACTCGCCCTCCAAGTCTCTCAGATCAAGGGAAATTCCATGTAATGCTTCTTCAATGTCCTGATTTTTCATAGAGTAGTCCACTAACCAATTGTCTATGTCGTCCTCATCATATTCAAGTATACCATATAATTTTTCAACCGACAACCCTTTAAAAATGTCAACTTTTTCTTCAAACTATTTCTTTGCGAGGAATATCGAGTTGAGAATTAGTTTGGGGTCTTGTAATTCGTTAGTACTCCCAGATAAGTCTATCTCCGTGAGCCTCTTGAATAATTATTCCCTCTTTAATATAGATTGACTGCATGATTGAACAATATTATTTAAGTTTTGTACCTTTTCTATCCAGCACACGTTCAACTGTTTTATCAGACTTGGGGAGGGAAGATCCTCCTCTATTCTCCTTAGTTCTTTCATGTTGGAAATTCTGTTTCCAAAGGGTAGTACAACATCAAGGTAAAAACCTTCTTCATTTTTCAGGTCGACTTGCAAATAGTCGTGCAAGGCATGCATCCTTGATCCAAAATAAGCAATGTTTTTCGAAGTTTCCCATGCCTCTGTGATTAATGCCATTCTTTTCTTAATATTTATTTCCACATAGCTCCTGGATGATGTAAGTAGGCTTGATGATCCCTTTAATTTAGAAGCAGGTGTGGTGGGTCAGACTATTGTCAAAGGACTGGAAATAAGTGGAAGACGTATTAAGGCGTCTTCTAGTTCCTTGATCCTTTCTTTCAATTTCATGTTTTCCGCTTCAAGATCACAAATGGAGTCATCCAGAGCATCCTCGGTTGCTCCAAGAATTCTAGAAATCTAGGAAGGCCGCATATCTCTTAGGTCAACCTATGACAATATTTTCCTTTCTTATTCTTCACATCACCTTTCTCAACAATACATTTCTTGGATTCCCTGTCAAAGACAACGCTCTGAAAAGCAAGTGACTCTTCCTCATTGAAGGTCTCATTCTCAATAATTTCCAATGATGAATTCTAATGGGTCGTGTTCCCTGGTTGATCCATTGTGGGAAACATATTCTCGGTATCCAGCTCGAGCTCCATGTATTCAAGGGAAAATCTATTGATGCCACTTTCTATGCGGTGGTCTTCTTCCTCTTGCATAACATTTTTCCTCTTTTTTCTCAGAGGAAGCTTGTGCGAGCTCTCGATTTTTCCCGACGGAGGATTATTTTCTCCTTCGCTGCTAGAACTAGTGTTTGTAAATTTCCTGGTTGGGTGGTTGATGGAGCATTTCTTCGAGATGTGGTAGTCTTAGGAGTGACAGTTGGGGACTAGGTGCTCTTCTCGCTGGGACCCTTTCCTCTTTGCTTGTAACATTCATTAGTACTAAGTACTGTCTCCAAGTCACCAACATTATGAGCAGGAGCACCTAAGTTATTATCTTCTTCTTCACTCAGAACAATATGGATAAATGCTAAATCCTACTACCAGCATATGTTCCATGAAAATTTCATTAGGGTCAAACCCTTTTATATTTTCAACATATTTCAGATTCAGATTGTGGAAGTGGTTTGCAAATTCATCGATTTTATTTATATTCCTGAAAATGAAGTCCCCAATTTTCCAAGGCAAGGGTATGAATTGCTTTATTTGTTTCTCATGAAAAAAGTGCAGCTAGATATTATACTACCTTGCGACTTCCATAATAAACATTTTATCAGATACATGGCATGGAAGAAAGGAGGGATTTTCCTTAGAACCGAAAATCCTGATAACATTGTGATTTTCCATTTTCTCCAACGTCCCATTTTTATCCAGGAATTTATTTGCCTGGTTGGATATTCTGGGGGTATCTTTTCCAAACAATAATCCTTTAAAAACCGAGACAAAATCATTGAAAAATTCAT
Source organism: Picea abies (assembly GCA_900067695.1). Taxonomy (NCBI): domain Eukaryota; kingdom Viridiplantae; phylum Streptophyta; class Pinopsida; order Pinales; family Pinaceae; genus Picea; species Picea abies. The sequence continues at coordinate 2,383 of CBVK0101369038.1, read as the reverse complement.
AGAAATGAAAATAAGCTTTGTGTCTCCACAACGCTTGGTACTAGAAGGTAATTGGGTCAAGTTCACAGTTCACCCTCTTACAGATAAACAATTTAGGAAATTGACAGCAATATGCTATCACAAACACCAAATAAGAAGCCATAAATAATTTCTTGTCTTTTTTGTACTCTGACAATTGGGAGGATATTTCAATGGAAATCAGTTTTCCCCAATCCAAAATAGCTTTCTCTTTGACTGTAAAATATAAGATATAAAGAATCATACGTGAAATGTTGGCGGTACTTTCTTGTCCTGTCACCCTGGTGAACAACCAAGCAATTTATTGAAAAGGGTTTTTGAATGAGTCGACCTACAACCTGGTAATGTCTTCAGGGACGACCATGAGATTGTCCAAGAAATCGGGCAATAGGTCTAGGCCATTTTCATGATTTTCCAGGAAATCCCTGCAATCCTCTCCTTTGAAAGTAAGTGTTGGCTCAAGGAGCTTCAACATCTTATAGAAAAATTGGGATGAAAGAGAGTTGGGATAATGGTCTTGAAGTTTAATAATCTACCGACTCAGTATGTATTTCTCAATGCATCAAGAAATCCGTTCCTTGCATTCGAAAACCTCAGGGACACACCCTGTATGAGAAATTTCGGATGTCTAGATCATTTCCTTCTGAGCAGAAGGGGATGGATAATAAGAATACACTCTAGACCACTGAAATTTTTGGTCCTCATGCCCAAAAATATTCAAAGTATGACTGCAAAACTGTTTTCGAGCTGCTGCGACCATAAGTTGACAAGAGTGTTCCTTCAATCTAGATAATATTTTCAATGCATGCTTGAGAGAGATAACAATGATATAATCTTCAACAAACCATGCTTTAATGCGGTTAAATGAGAAATCTCTTCAAGCCCTTCGATTATTAATGACGATATTTATTGAACCTGCATGATGATTTATTAGCATCAAACCATACTAAATGCGTATTGGGAAAAGAACTAAGGTGGCAGGGATGGACGAGAGCGATTAGGGTTTAGGAACTTTTGTGAACCCGCCAACTCGGGAACCCACTAACCCGCGGTTGTAAATAATAGAAAATAGGCTAAGTGTTGGGAGTGGTCGGTCAGACTTGGATACACAAGAAATGAAATATTTAGGAGCTCAGTACCTGCGATAAGTTTGACGGTCATAATGTAGATCACAAATATCTGGGTGAAAAATGGATATCACAGAACTTGGAATATGAAAGCTTGAACCTGTTAACTCCCAAAATAGCACCATCATTTTGGTTGGGTTTTACGGTGGATAGCATGGCTATTGATAGTTTCCTCAACTCATTGTTGAGTCTTTTAGCTGCAAAATTTTAGATTTTGGTTTGACTTAAAAATAATTTGGATTGTAAAGTCTTCTTTTTTCAAAATTGTCATTTTTTACTTTCCACAGCTAACTTGTTTTCAAAGGTTCATTGTGCACTGTGGAAAGTGCCCACTTTCAATAGCTAAGGAGATCGTTTCATCAGTTGGCGCGCTGTTGAAAGTGTCGAATCTTAAAAGGTTCTTAAAATCAGTTCTCGGGTGGCGCGCTGTCAAAGATACATGCTTTCAACAGCTAAGGAGGGTATTCTACAAAGTGGCGCGCTGTGGAAAGTGCATACTTTTCGTAGCTAACAGGGGCTTACAAAGAGGCACGCTGAGGAAATTCAACAGCTAACAGAGGTTGTACTCCTGGGTTGGCAACATCAAATCAAATCTTTGTTTCCATATCAGACATTGTTCACAAAGGATCGTTTAGGGTTTTGAATTGCAAATGGAAAAATGATACTTAAACTTGCAGATAACTTTTCAATCCATTCCTGAGCTCCAAATTAATATCTGACAACACCATTGGAAATATGAGATTCTCTAGATGTCGATCGACTATTCATATATGAAAAATGGATTTTTTATGACCGAGAAATTCGATTTTGAAATTCTGTCCGCTTTCAACAGCGCAGAATGCAGAATTTTTGACCTGTTAGCTGTTGAAAGTGGCGACTTTCCGCAGCTAAGGAGCATTTTTTTACAGGCTATGCGATGTGGAAAGCCTGTAACGGCCAGAATGTTATGATTTTCGCCCAGATCTGAAATTTTCAAATTAAAAGTAGATGAAACCTTTTGAATTAGACAGGTGGTGGATTATTCCATCAAATCTAAAGGCCATTCTTGAAGATGAAAGTCAAAAGGGCATTTTTGACTAGATTTAGTGATTTTCAAAGGCAAAATGATAGGGATTTTTGGCACACATCATCAAATTCGAATTCCATCTTTGGAGGAGCATATCAAAGAGCCTTGGAAGGCTAGGCTACACTTCATCAACTTCCAACCAATGTTTGAAGACCAAAAGATAGAGGTTGAC
>CBVK0101369035.1:7895-20672 GCA_900067695.1 Picea abies | reverse complement strand
ATTTTCATAGTAGAAGTTTTTTTTTTTTTTTTAAACTATGGGAACAGCAATTTTCTAAGAGTATACTCAACAGTTAGTAAGTTAGATACACTAATAACTTGTGATTCAGTAAGGGTTGAAATGTGGTCAATATGAGCATCCCTACCTTCGCCAGTTTTGAATCTGTGACCTTCCCGGAAATAACACATGCAGAAGCTTTTAGTTGCTAGTGCAAGAAACTTTTTAATGGGGGTGGGTTAACTTCCCAGCAATCTTCCCTACGGGTAGATTTTTCTGACGGTTCATTTTTAAATTTCTTACCAATCCAGAACTATGATGGATTTTCTGAGTATTTGGGTTGATTTAAAATGGGGGAAAACCTCTAGAATAGAGTTCTGAAATACATAGAACTTTGATCCATACAAAACTCAAACCAGCTCTTAAAATTTGGTCTGATTTAAATCCGTTTTTTACCTAAAAAGTTGAACTCAAATAGAAGATTGCTTTCGAGTTAACCTAAATCTAGATCCGCTGGTATATTTTCCTGAAGAGAGAGAAGCCGTCATCGACAGCGTGCAGTGAAGAAGGACTTGCGGAGATCCAATGTGCTAATCGCCAGTTTATCATTGTGCGATCGATCTTCAAAATCGGAAGTTTGGAGAGCCATAAATTGTGCGATCGATCTTCAGGATCGGATGTTTGGAGAGCCATAAATTGTTGTTGAGTAAGGTTTGTAACAACCCACCAGAATCACAATCATCTTTTAAAATGCTTTTGATCTGCATATCCTTCCAATAGTATAGTTGGAATCCTTGAGTGCATATATTGGAAACATGCAAGAAGGTTATGGGAAAATCGAGGATGCATGGATTGGGGCGTGTCGATAGACGTGAAGGATTTGTAATGCAAGTGATTGCAGAATTGATAGGTTCGGATGATTTTGGGTTGCCAGTCTCAAAATATTACCCACCTGGGCCAGCAAATATATGATCAACGTATTTCTCTAAAATCTGATCTGTGGCAACCGCTGCATTGTTCAGGGTTATATTGCGTCTCTGTGTGAAGCCCTGGAAATAATAGTTTTATTGGATGAGATCTGCAGCCGTAGAGAGGATATGTATACCGGACAGTTTGTTTACTGCCAAGAGAAGGCTGAGTTAGACATCGGAACATCATGCTCTACGGAAATTGTTGTCTGAGTGAAGCTTCTGGATGAGAGTGTCCACGAATTTATTTGCTTATGGTTACTAGATACTGTAGATTACAGATTCATTGTGTGATTGTGTGATTGACAGATTATTTTTTTGTTAGAATACTTGGAAATAATGGAGTAAGCAGCCTCAGTTGTAAGCACTAGTTATAAGCTTCAGTTGTGAGAGTCAATTGTAGGTGTGTTAAGAGTCAGTTTTTAGTTAAGAGTCTAATTGTCTTTGATTTGCATGTAATCTAGAGTCTTTTCCTCCTATATATAGATGTAATTGTTTCGCATATTTTATCTTGATATCAGAGCCAAGAAGATAGAACTTGGATAACATACAGAAACGTTTTTGGAAAGCGAGCCGTGAAGGTTATATTCTTTTTGCATGCGTGGAGATTTTATTGATACAGCGTGGATAGCGTGAGAAACATGAGAAAAGAATCGGCTGCACCGTGAGCATATCTCTTTGTTGGAAAGCATACGAATCATTCAAGAGTTGGTTTAGTTGAAGAGGGCCGTGAGCAAATAGTGGAGTTTTGCCGTGAAGATCTTCCATTTCATGATTTGCATGAGTTTAATTTGAGTTTAATTCAAAATTGGTATACACAGTTGAGCTATGAAGATCTATTTTTATGTGATATTTGTATGGTGAGTGGAGTTTTGAAACACATGAGTGGTAAGAGTGCCACGACTTCTTCTCTTATGCATATAAATGAGAAAATGGATATTTTAAAATCGTGAAGTTTTTTTTTTTTTTATCAAAGTGAGTATTATTATTAAAGTGGATGCATGCATGTGTATTAAAACAAAAAAGGAGGTTTCTTTTAAGGAATTTATATATATATATATATATATATATATATAAAGTGGTATGAGGTTTCTATAGGTGAAGAGGGAGTTATAAGTCTTTTAAATAGTGAAGCGGTTATTTAAAAAGTTGATATTTTAGATATTAAGGTGCATGCATAATTTAAAGGTTGATATATGCATGTGAGGTGATGTTTTTGATTTAAAGGTGGATGTATGCATGATTTAAGATGAGAACAGAGGTAGAGTTGGATCAGTGGATCCAAAGGCAGAGCGATGAACTGTTCAACACAGGTAAAAACTGACAGAAAGTCGCATATCCTTGGTGATTTACTTGCAGAGAATATCTTGCAGCGACGACGAATCCTCTCGCAGAGACCTAGATCAACGAAGCCAACAAGCTAGATGGCTCGAATTTCATTAACTGAAAATTCAAGATGCAGACGCTCATGGAGGGCTATGGTGTCTGGAATATTGCGAAGGGAACTGAACTAAAACCTGATGCGGCTACAGGTGTAACAGCAACACAAATCCAAGATTGGGAGAAGCGTGAAAATAAGGAAAATATATTGTTGCGCATGTCTATTAAAGATAACATAATTCCACATATTAGAGAAGCTACAACTTCTGTTGCAACATGGACAACGCTTAAATCATTATATGAAACTAGCAACACAAATCGCATTTTGTTCTTGAAAACTAAATTGCTAGGCATTAAGATGGATGCAAATGAATCTGTTACTTCATTTTTGGGTCGCATTATAGAGGTGAAAGACAAACTAGTAAATATAGGGGAAACTATTTTCAACACTGATCTAGTGACTATTACCTTAAATGGTATGCTAGAAGATTATCATATGTTCATAACAGGTCTTGCAGCAAGGGAGAAACCTCCTACATTTGAAGAACTGACAAGTATTTTACTACAAGAGGAAGAGAGGCGCAGGAATTTGAAGCTCATAGTAAAGATTTGGCACTGTGGTCAAATGATAGATCTACGAGAGGGAAATCAGGAGTAAGAGGCAAAGGAGACAGTTCATGGCAGAGAGGTGGTTCATGGTAGAGAGGCAGTTCATCACAGAGAAGACAATCTCCAAATCAAGGTATGCAATCTGATAGGAATGAGTCAAAGGGTTGTTTTTATTGTGGTCGACCTCGACATATGGTTAAAGACTGTCATAAGAAAAATAGTGATGAGGTTAGGAATAAACCTAGAACACATTCAGGTCATTATGCAGAAAAATCTTCAANNACCTAGAACACATTCAGGTCATTATGCAGAAAAATCTTCAAATCAAGATCTCAGATTATTTATGCCTAGTGATGATATTGATGAACCCCCGAATTTTGACTCACGGGATCTTAGGCTATTTGTGTCTAACGCTGCTTTATCTGCTGAAACAGATGATTCTGATGCCTGGTTTGTTGATTCTAGAGCATCAGTACATATGTCTTGTAATAAAAATTGGTATGCTAATTTTAAAGAAACAAAAAATGGTGCCAACATATATCTTGGAGATGACCATGCTCATCAGATCAAGGGATATGGAGACATTCCTATAACATTGTCGAATGGTATTGCTCGTCAAATTCACAATGTGGTGTATGTGCCATAAATAAATAAAAATTTGATCTCCATGTCCACCATTACAGATCAGAACTTGAAGGTTGAATTCTTCAGGATTTATTGCATAGTGAAAGATCTGTTGGACCACTTCCAAACTGTTGCAACAGGAGTCAGAGAAGGAGGTCTATACAAACTTGATGTTACTAACAAATCACATCATGCACTAAGGAGGTCTATACAAACTTGATGTTACTAACAAAGCACATCATGCACTAACTTCTTCCACTATGCCAACATAGATTATTTGGAATCAAAGTTATGGACACATCAATCATCTTGATTTATTATTATTACAAAAAAAGAATATGTTGAAGGACTTCCCATGTTAAAAAATGAGAAGGTTGCTTGTGATGGATGTGCATTAGGAAAGATGAACAGAGATGAATTCCCCTCTAATCCTGATAAGAAAAAGAGAGTTGTGTTAAATCTTGTGTATGCTGATGTTTGTGGGCCTATGCACACTAGGTCTTTAGGAGGTGCATTTTACTTTCTATTATTTATTGATGAATGCACGAGATACACATGGGTTTACTTAGACGAAAAAGTGATGTTTTTGAGTACTTTAAGGAATTCAGAACCATGGTGGAAAAGCAGAAAGGAAAATCTATTAAAATCCTCCATTCAGATCAAGGGGGAGAGTATAAATTAGGGGACTCCAAAAAATATTGCAAAGATAATGGAATAGTACAACAGTTTACAGTACCTCACACTCCACAGCAAAACGGAGTCGCTGAAAGAAAAAATAGAACTCTGGTAGAGTGTGCACATAGTATGATGAAAGGTAAGAATCTCTCAAATGCATTTTGGGCTGAATCCATAAATACTGCAATTTATTTAAAGAATAGAAGTCCAACAAGGTGTCTTGATAATGTTACTCCTTTCGTGGCCTTGTATGGTTCCAAACCCGCAGTTCATAATTTGAAAGTATTTGGGTGTAAGGCTTTTGCACATATTCCAGAGGAGAATAGGAGGAAATTGGATGCTAAAGCCATTAAATGTATTTTCATTGGGTATTGTTCTGAATTTAAAGCATACAAACTGTTTGATCCTACTACTCACAAAGTATTTGCAAGTAGAGATGTACTTTTCGATGAGCAGGAAGCAGGAAATCAAGACGGCAATAGTCATGAGGAATGGTAGAGACTTCTTGATGAAGGAGTTAAAGAAGAGCAACAACAACAACAACAATAGCCCACACAGCAGTAGCCATCCCCGCAACGACAACAACATCAGCAACAAGAAGGATTCAGTGATATGGACAATTCAAACAGTCACAATTCACCTAGAGGTGAAGACAGATCTTCACAAAGTGGGGAGGAAGATAATCAGTTGAGAAGATCTTCAAGATAGATTCGGCTTCCTGAGAGGCATAAAGACTATGCCCTAATGAGTAGCATTTCAAATGTCATAGAACCCATGAGTTTTGATGAAGCTAATGAACACGATGAATGACAAAATGCAATGGAGGAAGAATATGAATCTATAATGAAAAACAATACTTGGGAAATTACTGAATTTCCTAAACATAAGAAGCCCATTGGATGCAAATGGATATACAAATCCAAGTTTAAATTAGATGGTAGTATAGATAAGTTTAAGGCTAGACTGGTGGCAAAGGGGTATTAAAAAACATAAGGTATTGATTATGCTGAAACATTTGCACCAGTAGCTAAATTGAATACTATCAGAATGTTAATTGCTTTAGCTACAAAGTACCATTGGAAACTGCATCAGTTAGCTGTTAAATCTGTATTTTTGAATGGTGAGTTAAAGGAAGAGGTTTACCTTACTCAACCTGAATGGTTTTTTGAAAAGGCACCTAGGTCATGGTATGAAAAGATAGACTCTTTCTTTCTTCAACAAGGTTTTATGAGGAGGAAAAGTGATCCAAATCTGTATACAAAATTTGATGAACAAGGGTATATAGTATTGATTTCATTATATGTTGATGATTTAATAATTAAAGGAAATGCAGAGAAGTTAATTGTTGAAATCAAGGAGCAGTTATCAAAGGTAATTGAAATGAAAGATCTTGGTGAGCTACATTACTACCTAGGTCTTGAAATTTGGAGAAATGCAAGACAAACTTTTGTTTGTTAGAGTAAGTATATCAGAGAAATACTTAAGAGATTTAAAGTGGATCTGTGTAAGTCTTCTACTGTTCCCCTACAACAGAATGTGAAACTTTATTATGATGATGGTTCGAAGGAGGTGAATGGCACTGTGTATAGAGAGATGGTGGGTAGTCTGAATTATCTCACCACAACCAAAGCTGATATTTCATATTCTGTGAGTGTGTTAAGTCAGTTCATGGCGAAACCTCATGAAAGCCATTGGAATGCAGCAAAGGCAGTACTTAGGTATCTAAAAGGTACACTTGAATATGGTATTAAATATACTGATGCATCTGATGTTGAGTTGACAGGTTATTCAGATTCTGATTGGGCTGGCAATCTAGATGATCGAAGATCAACCATTGGATATGCGTTCAGCATTGGATCCGAGATTGTTTCATGGAGTAGTAAAAAGCAGCCTACTGTATCTTTGTCTTCTACTGAAGCAGAATATAAAGCCTTGTGTGCAGCAACTTGTGAAGCTGTTTGGTTAAGAAGAATTCTTCAAGATGTTGGAGAAGAACAAAAGGAACCTATGATGATCAGATGTGATAATCAAAGTTCAATCAATATTGCAAAGAATCCAATTTTTCATGCAAGGACAAAGCATGTTGAATCTCAATATCATTTTGTTAGAGAAAAGTTGCAGTCAAATGAAATAACTCTTGTGTATTGTAATACTAGTGAAAATGTTGCTGATATTTTCACTAAGCCTCTTGGAAAGATTAAGTTTGAGTTGTTTAGGGAGATGTTAGGTGTAAATGTCAATCCATTCTCCATTAAGGGGGAGACTTGGAAATAATGGAGTAAGCGCCAATTGTAAGCACCAGTTATAAGCTTCAGTTGTGAGAGTCAGTTGTAGGTGTGTTAAGACTTAGTGCTTAGTTAAGAGTCTAGCTGTCTTTGGTTTGCATGTAACCGACTCGGTAGAGTCTTTTCTTATATAAAGATGTAATCTATCTTCATTGAATAATATAGAAGTGAGCATAGCCTCACCGTGGTGTTTGTTTCGCATATTTTATCTTTGGTGTTTTCAATGCTTATTGAAACATATTAGTATTATTTTATTTGTAAAATTAATATGGAATCACAATAAAGAACTACAAAGAACAGGTCAAATATTGAACAAACTACTTAATTCAAGTTAGTGGTTCTTGCCCAATCGTGCTCCTTCAGTTATGTGTAAGTTTGTTATATGCTATTGTGACCTGTGGTGGTTACTGCAAGCAATATCCAGCCTGCTGCAGAGTCTTTAAGACTTTATCAGTAGGCTGCCCATCCATGCTACCATGGAGCATGACCATCTCACCGCCACCCTCGACATTTGCACTGGAAGGGCCATTTTAGTTTCTGTTTCCACTTACACTGTCGGCGTTGACGAACTGCATCTCTTCTGACGTCCTCTTCCTCTCAGATTCCGACCACTATTTTCCATTCTCCTTCTTCGCAACTTCGTCTCCGTTAGTGCCACCATCACCATTAGCACCACTTCCAAGGTATGCATTGTACTTCTACTTCTGCACATGTGGACGTGTACGATCCATGGCAATTTAAGTTTCAAAATTTAAATTGAGGGAATTCATATCACCAAAGATTGGTTGATTCAGACTTTAAAATTTAGACATCGTGCCATTAGCAATTTTGCACATGACCTCATCAAACAAAGAAGATGATGGGTCCACACAGGACCTCATCAAACAAAGAATACGCTGGGTGTGCACGCGAATACCATGAAGACTCTCCTCCAGATACAACCCTTAGTCTCTTCGTTTCTCACGTCCTACTCTCTTCACTCTAATAGTAGGCCATACCAATATATTATCTCCCAGGCTTTATGTTTCTGCATACAATAGAATACAATACAATCCATCTCAGTATCAGATCATAATTAACGAGAAATGTATTATAGTTGGGAATATGGAAAATTATATTTAATGCATTTCTTCCAAAGTTCCCTCCAATGTAGTGAAGATCATAGCGATGTATGAAAACGCCCAGTAATTCGAGAGGGCAATGAAAGTCGCAGAGTTGATGCTTGACAAACCGGACACCGGATCTCAGAGCATTCAACAGACGAGGAGCTAGAATCGAGGATCTCTATTTCCTTCTCCCCATGCATAATCTCCACTCCTGGCTCTCGCCTTCCTAGATGGACCAAAATTATTAGTGTGTTGGGTGACATGTGCCAATTTCCCGGAGAGAGAAAATTGGTCCCCATGAGCGGCGAAGATTAGTTGAATGAAGAGATTCAAGCTGCTAAAGAAACAAACGAAACGAAGCATATAGTGATGCCGAAATTGCAAGTGGGTGATGCAGATGTTGATGCTGATGGGGAGGTGAGGGAATCAAGCATCGAAATCCTGAGGGGCATATATTGGAAGCCTTCGTTGGAAACATAAACGAGTTCCCCAGTCTTGTCGAGAGGAGCATTAAGGTCATCTAATTTGCTAATCTCCCCTCTCTTCCGACAAAAGAAGAAGAGCCCCTCTCCTCCGATGGTAGAAGAAGAAGCATTTGTTACAAAGATAATCTTCGAGCTCTCTGTGTATACAAAAGCATCACGTATTTACCAAGATTGATTGAATTACATGATTTTGTAATGTAAGTTTGCTTTGGAGAAGTTTTGGTGGTGAATGAGATCTATTTTTCTTAACCATCTCTGGAAATCACTAAACTGGTCAATATTTTCAGTTGCCACAATTTATCTTGAAAAATTGATCTGGTCTATCCTATAGTAGTGTTCCAATTTGGCACAAGCTATTTAATAACTCCAAGTTAATAAATATGAACCTTTCTGATGAATTTGTTGATGTAGATATGAATTTGTTGATGTAGCTAGTAATTTGTGATGAGTTTGATTTGAGGAAAGAAATGAGTGAAAAACATTTTTGTTGTTGTTGTTAATTTGTTATGAATTTGTTTCTAGGAAGGGAGTGAATAAAATAACAAAAATTGAATTTTTTTTATTTAAATTAATAAAGAATTATGTAAAGGTACCATTTTATTTTATTAGAAAGTTTTGATTTATATTATAAAAAATAATTAAATTTATTTATTTAATAATTATTATTTTTTTAAATATGAATAAAAGTTTATTTACACTTTAGTGTGATTTGTATCAAGAGTATAGAGTTAAAGTGTATTAGGATAAAGATAGGTCCACGGGATCAATTATGTTACTTACATCACCTCCCCATGCAATTTAAGTTTTCTTGCTTTTGTCTTTTCCTGGTACTTGGTTTTGTCTTACATTCATCTCATGCTCTTGTAGTGACCTCACATGTTCGATCATCTTGTCCTTTGCATGTGGTATGGGAAGATGGTGGAGTGGCTATGTTTAATGATGGATAGAGCCCATATCCTTGTCATTTATGGGCGCATCCTCCACTTATGGCTCTTGGATTTGGGTGGCTATGTTAGTCGCGTCCTTCTGGGGTTTCATTGCTACATCTCTTTGGTTGTTCATCTCTATTGCCCCTCGCTTCCATCCATGGTTCCTCTGCTCCACCCTACGATGGGTGCTTCCTCCTCCTCCTTGCTCCTGCTTCTCATGCTCTATTTTCCATGTTCCTTTGATATGACATGAGGAGGCTCCTCCCGTTGAGGTTGTGGTGGCACCTTGCGTACAGATAGAACCCTATCGGGCTTTCGCCTAGTGGACGTGGTCGAAATCTTGGCTGACACCTACCATTCTGTCACCCCTCCAAAAATTCAGACAGAGATGGTCTTGGCCGAGGTAGATGTTCGCATCCTGAGGAGGTTCATCCATGATGACAAGGTTAGAGAGACCACCAACTCATGGGTTCTTGATAATGACACCTTCTGAGGGCAGACCTTGCAGTGTTTGAAAGCAATGGATATTTATTGGTATCTGAAGACTCTTTTGTTGGATCACCATGAAGCTAGCCAAGAAGTTCTCAATTATAAATATAAATATATATATTTTATCAATAAATAATGTTTACTTGTAAGTTCAAAAAAATTATAATAGATGATAATAATAATATGTTAATCAAATATATAAATAAAAAATGATAATTTTTTTAAATAAATAATATAATGTTGTATTAATTAAATATATAAATGAAAATAAAAAATAAAGTGTATTTAGGAAAGTAATATATATGTTTTAAAACCTATAACAATGGTAAGAAATAATAATAGTGTGTCAATATAAAAAAAACAATGAGTATGTTTTTAAGCAAATGAATAAGAATTTATTTTGGAAATTTTAGTTTAAATTAAGTAAGAATTATGTAAAAGTTATAAATTTATTTAATTAATAAATGTTTATTATAAATATTTGATTTTAAGATTTTTGGTTTATTTAAGATGGGTCATATTATAGAAAAAATAAAATTAACTTTTTTTTTTTAATTTAATAAAATTAATTGATTTTTTTTTCTAAATTTAACTGCAGGAGAGTGGTAAGATGTATTTACATTTTTTTTCTTTTAATTTAATAAAATTAGTTGATTTTTTTTTTTTAATTTTATTTCATGGGAGTGGTAAGATGTATTTACGTTTTAATAGATGTGTTTAAAAATATAAATTTGTTTTTAAGAAAAAAAAAAAAGGTGAATTTTTTTTACAAATTTTTGTTTAAATTAAGAAAGAATTTTTGTAAAAAGTTACAATTTTGTTTAATTAAAAAACTTGTATTATAAAATTTTGATTTTAGGATGTTTGGTTAATTTAAGATGGCTGATGTTATACAAAAAATAAATTTAGTTATTTTTTTTTTAACCCACTTTATGAGGGTGCGTTGAAATAATCTTATTCAATCCTTATTAAGGGAATTCAAAGAGAACCATAGGTGAAAGGTGGTAATGTGATCACCACTAATGCTTCCGTCCACTACCTTGTATCGCACCTACCAACCAATACCGCTAGTTAACGAACAAGCTATATCATTGTCCACTACACCGACTTCCAATAACACATCCTCGCCATTCTTGCCTTTAAATTTAAGAATGTACAAATGAAGCTTGGTGGGAACAAGGGGCCATGTAAGATCATGACACACATGGTCATTCATTAACTTAGATAATTCTGGTAAATTCAGCATGGAAAAAAAAGGGAGACGAGGTTGCGGCATCTGGCCCCAAGCTCCCTAGAAAGATTGTTTTGGGGGAATTGCAGCCCATCCAGGGTTCTGGTAAACACCATGGCCCTGTCTAGGATTGTAAATACCTACTCCAGGCTAATTCATAAGAGGTTGGTTGGGCACCATTCCAGTAGGAATGTTCTGATGAGGCTTATAAAAACTTCCCCCAGTCGGAGTGGCTCCAGGTTGGGGGTTTCCCAATGTGTGAAAATGACCTCATCCGGGTGTGAATCCGGAGGATAAAAGTGGATTCATCATGCCAAACGTTTTGGTCGGAATCGACACTGAGGAGGTGAGGGTAAAGGATGGAGCTTGAGTAAAAGCTTGTCTGTCAGGTTGGTTTCTCCACCCAAAAGAAATAGGGTTAGACCCGGGGTTAAAAGAAGGAATGCCTCCCATAGTAGAATTCGTTTGATGGATTTGAGAGCCACCAAACAAGAATGGATTATAATGAGGAGTTGTGCTCCCAATTCTAATGCTAGTATTAGGGCCAGCAGCTGGGATGGAGTTTGAAAACTGCGAAGTAAAATTTGGCATACCATAGGAAAAATGACTAGAGAAGATAGGGATGGACTGAACATTATAGCTCGGTAAGTGACCAAGAGACCCAAATGGGTTCATGGCAATAGGTTGAGAATTCACTATAGGATAGGAAACAGTGATTATAGGTGCCTCCGACACAACAACCATTGTGGTTGCATAATTTGAAGGGGTGTAATTAACTATAATAGGTGTGGGACTCGAGGGGCTCCCAATATTTTTACGACTCAGTTCAGTACTCATCCTTATAGAATCACAAGTATGATAAGTGGAGGTGTGTGTATCATGTCTAATAACTCTACGTCTTTTCGAAGGAAAATACTCGAAATCCGGTGGTAACTGTAACAAGCAGGGAGACCGACGGGTAAGCTAGTCCGATTCCACGATGACTTAAGACTCAAGATATAAAAACAAATCCTAAGGCCAACTAGTAGTCAAAGAGCACACCAAAAATAATCAAACGACCGATATGCACACAAATAGGGTAAAGTGGTTGAAAGGGGCCTCCATCCCTTAAGTAGGTATGCCTCGTCCAAGAGGGGCCTGAGAGTCCCTGCTAAATATCGAAGGTATCAAAATTAGTTATAAGGGCCCTTATGGGATTAACCACTAGTTGGTCAGATTCCCCTAGAGGGGTAATCCTCCATAAATGTTGTGTGTTGTCTGACCCTTATCTGACGCAGGGTACCTGCAGAATGACCCCTACAAGTAACTTGTGTGGCACCAAAGTCCAGCAACTAAGAAACAATGGTATACTCGATGCACATGCAAGAAGTCTTATATCAGGTCCACCGTATGGGTAGGGTAGAAAAGCCTGAAACCTTGAAAGCACCACCTCTAACGGAGGTAAGGGAACTAACAAGATCCCCAAATATGAATAGATCCCCATAAATATCTCTGACACTAAGAAGGTATCAGGGGGATATCCCTTCAATCGACCTCGCACGACCTCATGATTAACTCCGATGTAAGAAGACCCTCCTGATCTTATCGATTATACAATCAATTTCTCCACTCTCTTAGTCAGACACATATGTTGATCTAATATCCTTGGAGAAGTTTACTCACAAAATCCTATTCCAAGGCACTAGATCATAATCTAGTTTGTGCACCCTAGAAAATAAAATCGTTACTAATCAATTTTAAATTATAGCATTAATTTTAATGGTCATGCGTACTCAAAAGGTGTGGTCATGAAACTAATGATGTTATGACTCAACAAGTAAAGTAAATAAATATTTATACAATCCAAAGTCCTAACTTCAATTTCCAATGAATGATATGCTTCTTAAAAATGCAATATTCAATTCAATTTTGCAATTCTAAATAAAAATGCAATCTTTCTTTACGTGCACTAAGATAAATGACAAAGACTCAAAAGATTAAAATGCCAATCAATGTAAAA
>CBVK0101369032.1:0-10253 GCA_900067695.1 Picea abies | reverse complement strand
TGGAACACTTCATTCTATAAATGTTTTTCATGATTCAAAATTAGCTATTGGGGGACCCTCAAATGAGAGATGACATGATAGAAGAAGAACTAGGTGCCAATGTTCACTATGTTGCTTAATGCTGGCATGGACTTAGCCCATTTGGTGAAGTAATATAAGGCCACATTGATGTACTTGTGACCATTGTTGGATGGGGGATTTCACATCATAAAGTTGATGCCCCACCTGTAGAAGGGACCGAAGGTAATGATAGTGTTTAAAGGATTTGGCAGAGCTTGATTTTTGTGAGTGAATACCTAGAACTTCATACTTCATTTGAATTCCTAAATGGATTTATGGAAGAGGATAGGCCAAACATCTCAGATAGTGTTTAAAGGATTTGGCAGAGCTTGATTTTTGTGAGTGAATACCTAGAACTTCATACTTCATTTGAATTCCTAAATGGATTTATGGAAGAGGATAGGCCAAACAAAACCATTGTAGACCATTTTTTGAGAAGTGGAAATTCCTAAAAAAAATCCTATATAGGTGCCACTATGGAAAACACTCTAGAATCACTCAACCTCCCTGAGTGAGAGAAATTGATGCAGTATTGTATCGAGTCACTAAATATATAGAATTTATCCAATGAAGAGATACGAAGGGGGATTGGTGAAAGATACACTCGTGATCATCCCAAGAGAGATGTGGAGAAAAATTATGATGCACAAATAGGTGAGGATATCTTTGTACCATGGGTCATCGGATGATATTACAAAAAAGTGTTCATCGTAGAAGTTGTCATTCACTAGTGGTTCTTGATGTTTGACGTCAAATTAGTGATGAACTCAGTAAGTATGATCACCTTCTTACTCTTAGGAGTACTAAAATCTAGATAAAATTATTGGATAATTATGATCCACCAGGCATACTTTCCATTGATAAGTCATCGATTGAGTAAGTATTTCATGGGGTTGGAATTTCCTATAACTTTTGTGGAGGAAACTCACTAATATCCTGGATTTTCAAGGGATCCACCATGACTCCTAGTTGGGGAACAATGAAACCCAATACACATCTAATAATGACGCAGAAGGCATACTTGAGGGTGTTCAACTAAATCTTGTACTTTATACACCTCTAAAAGATGATGAAAAGGTGTTTGAGGTGTTCAGAATGCTTGTTTTATTTGGTCGTAAGGTCATCCAAGAAAAGCTAACATGAGGTAGGAGAGATCATCAAAGACATAAGTCATAGCCGATTGGAATGAGGCTCCAATTTTTTTGGGACCAAAAGGCATGATGTGATAGGTGAAAGAACCATGTGTTGTGGTGAAAGTGAATTTGTTTCATTGTTGGTTATTCATATGCTTTTATTAAACATAAGTTAAATTGTTTTCTATTTTAATGATTGAATCAACTATTGATTTCGTAATCACTCTTCATTTTGAAAATCTTAGCTAGGTGATTATTTTTAAGACTACACTTAGTTCTATTTTAGAATTGTATTTATAATTTATATTTTAATAAATCAACACTAAATCTAGTACTTTTAGTTTGACAATCAAACAGGATTTTTCTATAACATCAATTAAGTAAAAAAAATACCTTTATACCATAAAAAAATACGGATATTTAGTATTAATACGAAATACAAATTTGGAAATGATAGGAAAACTTGTGATAATGGAATCCCATAAGAGTCTAAAGAAAACATCAAAATTGACAAATATTGACTCATAAATAAAGTGTTCTTAGTAGAGATTATAAATGATTGTGGTCACAAAATTGAATTCCTCACTAACTCAATGAAAATACTTTAGTGCAAGGGAGCCATCATTACCGATATTCCTCACTAACTCAACGAAAGTACTTTAGTGCAAGGGATCCATCATTGCTAACATGGGATATAGACAAATCAAATGGGAGTTTATGGGGAAAATTTGATCAACTAGGGAATGATACAAAATAAAGGACCATCGATACCAGTAAATGATTTGAATGTAATCAAGTGAGGCCCTAAAGCTATTTTAGGGCTTATAATATCAATTTAAATAAGTGAGGGACACTCAAAAGGAGGGATTTCAACATTTGTGATTTCATTGTGTCTATGTGTATGATTGTTTGTGTTCATCCTAAGGTGGTAATTAATACAACTAATGCGTGATGACAAAAACTATACCAACATAATTTATGTAGGGCTAATACAAATTGTAAAATTCATACACTAAACCCCTCTTTATTCCTCTTTTCCTTTGCTTTCATTTATTTGATAGTAATATGCTAACCATATTACCTTATCTCTTTTAAGACACTTTGAATGTTTAAGCCACATGTTTTACCTTATCCATGTTCAAGGTTGAGAAATTCCTTGATAATCCTCCATACATGGATACAATAAATATTTCACTTCAACACTCTTTTGTTCATGTAATTACATATATTTCTAGATAGAAAAAATACTAATTTGATTTTTTATATTTCTAGATAGAAAAAATAATAATTTGATTTTTTAAAATATTTAGAATTTGATATCCTATACTTTTAGAATTTAGAAGTGATTTTAGTCTGTAATTTTTAGATGAATTTCTAAATTTCCTTATTATTTAAATATTGAAAAAAAAATTTGTCATAAATCTTTTTATTTTACACAACAACAAAATCCCTAAAATCCCTTCCTTTAAAAGAAGTCATACTTCTCCATGTTAGATGGATGATTAGAAATTAAGCCATCGACCATGATTAATCTTTAAATCTTGCCCATATTATAAGAAAAATTCCAATAACTATAAAAATTAATTTTAGAAGGTAATACTTTCAAAATAAGCTTAAGATCAAACTTCAATTTTCAATGCAACTTTTTCAAAATTGACAAAAAATAATTACCAAACATAAATATGTGTGAAAAAATATATTTTACAATCAAGTACAAATGGATTGTATTATTTTCCATATTGAATGTCATATTTACTATGTCAAATGTTATATTCAAGAAGTATTGAAAAAAAACACATTTAAATGTTTAGCTGTGAACGCTCTATTCATCATTTCCATGGAAAATTCATCGACCTTATTATGCATTTGAATGTTGAGGAAATGTATAAAGCATTCTTCTGTATGTTATGAATTTTTGCTGACGTAAAGAAAAGACTCCTTAGTCGTATAGATATGCCTCCGAGGAACTATATCCAGATGAGAGATTGTGTTGAGGAAGTGAGTTCTCCTGGAGGGAGTACAGTAGTAGCTATAGAGCTATGAGAATTCCTGATCCGACCTGTTGTTGAATCCTAAGGAAAGAGAGGTGTAGCATCTGATGGTCTGTGTGATAGTGAAGGTGTACACTCCTAGGGTGGGACAGGCATGTGGGGAATGAGATTCCATGAGATATGGGAGTAAGTGTCTCCTTGGAGGAAATCCTTCCTGTTGTATTGTGCAACTTCTTGTTGTCCCTACCTAGCCTAGGAATCCCTTTCCTGGTGGAGTTTATTTCCAGCTCGGGGGAGCAGTGTGGTCTATGGATGGGAGGTTCATGGAAGGTCTGGATGTAGTTGGTGTACTTCAATTGAAAGATAAGTACCAATCCTTTGTTCATTTACATCATGTGTATTTGTGCATGCTATAATGAAGAGTATTTCCTGTATATGTTGTTATATTTATGGGGTTTTCTTGTGAATATTGTATTCATGGTTTTATTATTATTTCTACATTATGTTGTGTGATAGCAGAATGTAAATTATCTGTAAATTTGTATGTGTTATTGTCGCTTCTGGATTAATATATGTATGTTTAGAATGTGTATGTCTAGTTAACAATTGGACTAAATGTGTGTGTGTGTGTGTGTGTGTGTGTATGTGTGTATTCGAGCATGAGAATTATCTGGAGTAGAATGGCCTAACCTAGGTGGCCGCAATTTTAAAAATTGGTATGAAAGTAGAAATATGTTTACTCTGTGACGTTGCCCAGCCTATTGGTGGTTGGTGGTGTTACATAAAATTTCTTGAAGTACAACCAGTTTATAGGATCCTTAAAGAGGCCACCCTTAGGTTAAGAAAGGATGTATGATGCTCGAGTGAGGTAGTGCTTAAAAATTTAGAGACCTCACTAAATTGTTTCTAACATCCCTGGTCCTAGAGCATGATATGAGATATCATAGTCTAGAATAAGGTCACCCTCACTGAATGAACAAGGGCATACTTGGTGATCAAATGTGGTCTTAGATAAATTCTTGGTTGCTTCATTACTTTGTAATGAAAAGAATTGATCTTCAGCTATGATATCTAAGGAGAAAAGGCATTTTTTTATGGGGTAGTATCCATCAATAGCTCGTATGTTATCCATATGGTTGGTATCTTGCACTTGATTTGTAAAATAGTTTCCAGGCCAATAATAAGGTGGAAGGGGGTAAATCCTATGGAAAATTTGAATGTGGTTTGGTAGGAAAATAATGTATAGAAAATAGGTGTCAATTGGTTTTGTGCTTATTGACTGTCCTTTATAGCATGGTTTTGAGGAATTTGTTGACAACCTCAACTAGGTTTTTTTATTGTAGATGGTATGGGGAAGCAAACTCATGGGTGAAGTTAAGAATGGAGGACAAATATTGGAACACTTCATTTTATAAATGTTTTCCATGATTCAAAATTAGCGATTGGGGGACCTTGAAATGAGTGATGACATGATTAAAGAAGAACCGTGTGCCAATGTCCACTGTGTAGTTTAATGTTGGCATGGCCTAAGCCCATTTGGTGAAGTAATGGATGGTCACATTGATGTACTTGCGACCATTGTGGGATGGGGGATTTCACATGATAATGTTGATGCCCCAACTGTAGAAGGGACCAACGGTAATTATACTATTTAAATGATTTGGTGTTGCTTGGGTTTTGTGAGGGAATACCTGGGACTTCGTACTTCATTTGAATTCCTAAATGGAATTATGGAAGAGGGTAGGAAAAACATAACCAATATAGACCATTTTTTGAGAAGTGGAAATTCCTGAAAATTTTCCTATATAGGTGCCACTATGGAAATCACTCAGGACCCACTCATCCTCCTTGCATGTGAGACATTGATGCAGGATTGTATCGAGCCACTAAATATATAGAATGTCTCCAATGAGGAGATACTGGGGGGCTTGGTGAAAGATACACCGATGATCATCCCAGGAGAGATGTGGAGCAAAATTATGATGAAAAAATAGGTGAGGATATATTTATTACCATGGGTCATCGAATGATATTACGAAAGAGTATTCATCATATAAGTTGTCATTCACTAGTGGTTCTTGATGTTTGATGACAACTTGATGAAATTAATAAGTATGAGCACCTTCTTACTCTTAGGAGTACTAAAATATAGATCAAACTCTTGGAGAATTATGATCCACCAGGCATATTTTCCATTGATAAGTCATCGATTGAGTAAGTATTTCATGGGTTTGGAATTTTCTATAACTTTTGTGGTCTGTAAAAAAAATTAATGACATAATTTTTTGATTGCATGGACTAAAGCATCTAATTTGTACTCATGATTGTAATTTAGGGGAGGTTCTGATAGATTATTTCTCACATATTATATGAAATTATATGATTTTCAAGGGATCCACCATGATTCCTTGTTGGGGAATGATGAAACCCAATAAACATCCAATAGTGACCCAAAAGACATACTTGAGGGGGTTTAACTAAATCTTGTAGTTTCTACACCTATGAAAGATGATGAAAAGGTGTTTGAGGTGTTCGGAATGCTTTCTTGATTTGGTTGTAAGGTCATCCATGATAGGATAAGATGGGGTAGGATAGAGATCATGAAAGACATAAGTCATAGCCGATTGGAATGAGGCTCCAATTGTTCTGATACCAAAAGACATGACGTGATAGGTGAAAGTACCATGTGTTGTCGTGAAAGTGAATTTGTTTCATTGTTGATTATTCATATGTTCTTATTAAGCACCAATTAAATATTTTTCTATTTTAATGCTTGAATCAACGATTGATTTTGTATTCACTCTTTGTTTTGAAAATCTTAGCTTATTTTTAAGACTATATTTAGTTCTATTTTAGAATTGTATTTATAATTTGAATTTTAATAAATGAACACTAAATCTAGTACTTTTAGTTTGACAATCAAACATGAGGAGTTTTCTATAACATCAATTAAGTTAAAAAAAAATACCTTTATACCATAAGAAAAATGGGCATTTAGTATTAATACAATATACAAATTTGGAAAGGATAGGACAACTTGTGATAATGGAATCTCATAAGAGTCTAAAGAAAACATCAAAATTGACCAAGATTGAGTCATAACTAAAGCGTTCTTACTAAATATTATAAGTGATTGTGGTTGCAAAATTGAATTCCTCACTAACTCAACGAAAGTACTTTAGTGCAAGGAAGACATCATTGCCGACATGGGCTAGAGACAAATCAAATGGGAGTTTATGGGGAAAATGTGATCAACTAGGGAATGATACGAAATAAAGGACCATAGATACCACTAAATGACTTGAATGTAATCAAGTGAGGTCGTAAATCTAGTTTAGGGCTTATAATATCAATTTAAATAAGTGAGGGACACTCAAAAGGAGGGATTTCAACATTTGTGATTTCATCATGTCTATGTGTACAATTCTTTGTGTTCATCCCAAGGTGGAAATTAATATAGCTAATACGCGATGCAAAAAACTCTACCAACATAATTTATGTAGGGCTAATACAAATTGTTAAATTCATACACTAAACCCCTCTTTATTCTTCTTTTCCTTTGCTTTTATTTATTTGAAAGTAATATGCTAACCATATTACCTTATCTCTTTTAAGACACTTTGAATGTTTAAGCCACATGTTTCTCCTTATCCATGTTCTAGATTGAGAAATTCCTTGATAATCTTCTATACATATATACAAGATAAATATTTCACTTCAACACTCCTTTGTTCTTGTAATTACATATATTTCTAGATAGAAAAAATACTAATTTGATTTTTTATATTTCTAGAAAGAAAAAAATAATAATTTGATTTTCTAAAATATTTAGAAGGAGAGATCCTATATAAAATTTATAAGTGATTTTAGTCTTTAATTTTTAGATGAATTTTTAAATTTCCTTATTATTTAAATATTGAAAAAAATATAAATTGTCATAAGTCTTTTAATTTTACACAACAACAAAGTCTCTGAAATCTTTTCCTTTTAAAAAAATCATACTTCTCCTTGTTCAATGGATGATTAGAAGGTAAGCCATCCACCATGTTTAATATTTAAAACTTGTCCATATTATAAGCAAAATTCCATTAACTATAAAACTTAATTTTATAGGCAATACTTTCAAAATAAGCTTAAAAACAAACTTCAATTCTTAATACAACATTTTCAAAATTGAGAAAAGTTAATTATCAAGAGTGAATATGTGTGAAAAAATATATTTTACAATCAAGTACAAATGGGTTGTATTATTTTTCATATTAAATGTCATATTTATTGTGTTAAATGTTATATTAAAAAAATATTGAAAAAAAACCACATTTAAGTAAATTTGTTTTAATTTTAAAATATAAAAAAATAACTTTTAAATATTTTATGGATTTGTTAGTTTTGGTTAGTTTAATAGGTTAAGGTGTGGGTTTAGTTTGTTAAGTAATCCAAGTTCAATACCTAAAAATTCAACCATGTTAAAGATTGATGCAGACTAGACCAAATGCAATCAAACCCCCCAAAAAAATATTTTATGAATTTAAAATTCAAATAAACCTTTAATATACTATTTTTTTAAATTAAAATAAATCTATCCTAACGGTATGTTTTAGGAGCTGTTCGACAGTATTTTATGCACTGTTCAGCACAAAGAAAGTTGAAGTTCTTTTTCAAAATAAGCAATTCTTCCACGGAACCGATGTCTTATTATATTAGAACGAGACAGTTCTGCGATTTGAAGCCCAAGAGAAATCATTTGTGTATAGGCACGACGAGTCTATTCATTTAGCTGTGAACGCTCTATTCATCATTTCCATGGCAAATTCCTCGACCCTATTATGTATGGAAAATAGAATGTTGAGGAAAGGTATCAAAGCAAAGATTCCTTCGGCTCATAATGTGTTTTTCATAGAAAGTTTCTTTAAATCTATTACTAACTACTGAAACCATGTTATAAACAATGCTAATATAAACTTCTGTGTTGCAGGGAGAGCAGAAAGAAATTCTCGAGAAGATAAAGCCTACAAAGAACGGTGCAATGAAATAAGTAAAAGGTTAACAGCGTTGCAGTTCAATTTCAAGAATGTGAGAGTGCCAGCAAATGCGGGGGAAAACAACGATATTTAATCGTCTGAAGCTGAGATTGATCGAGAGGTATGCCTTGTCATGGTTATTAACTTGAAGATTGATGGTACCTCGAATTTTATGTTAAATGTCTCTGTGGCTTATGGTTCTGTACAGTTAGAAAACTAGAGACACAATTCAAGGATGGGAAGAATACAGGAATAGAAGAGAACCACTTGCTGAAACAGATAAAAGATCTGGACAGATCAAGAGGACAAATTTTGAGCAATGAAGATTGGAAGCTGAAGAGGAAATTGAAAGATATTTCGAATAAGAAAAAAGTGTTGAGGGACATTGATGTAGAAATGTTCAAATTGCATGATGTTTGTGTATTTGGAGGTTTTGAATCCATGTATGACATCAGCATAATCTTTTTACAATGATTTCATTATGGTTTAGGCCAAACTTCAATAACCATATTTTGGCTATGTTTCATCAGAAAATGCACAAATTGTTAGGTGATTATCGAGTTCCATTTTTATCTAGAACCTTTTAGTTCTAAAGATTTAAGAAAGAAAAGGCACAAATTGTTAGCTAATTATCACATTCCATTTTTATCTAGAACTCTTTAGCTCTAAAGATTTAAGAAAGACCAAAAAAGTGCGAAAATTTGGTTCCTATCTTATTCATTCTGGAGACAACCACATAAGAAAGGCCAAGCAAGTGAGAGAGATCATGAAATATTATTTGAAGATAGTTTCCTATGGTCTAGGCATATAGTTGCCAATAATCCAGGCGTTGATAGAACATTTTTCAAGGCATGGCAATGGGATTATTTAGGTTCTCCGGGTGGTAGATAGAGGTGGCTAAAAAAATTGGAGAAAATAAAGGAAAAGGTAGAGACCATAGCGTCTTCTTTGAGTGAATGTTGTTTATTGCTAGAGTACTATCGTTGTTGTTGATCGTAGATAGTTGTGTAAGAGGAATGAAGTTGGAATCCATTTGGATTCAGTTTCTTTGAATAAAAAGTATGGTGGTTTAGGATTATGTGATTAATTGGATTCCAGCTATAATTCAAACATGGAAGGCAACATATGAACACCATTTTTGGGGTGCCCATTATTTTTCCGTTTGAATCTTTAATTTTGAGCTAGCTGCCTAAGAGGAATGAAGTTGGAATCCATTTAGATTCAGTTTCTTTGAATACAAAGTATGGTGGTTTAGGATAATGTGATTAATTGGATTCCAACTATAATTCAAACATGGAAGGCAACATATGAACACAAATTTTAGGGTGCCCATTATTTTTCTATTTGAATCTTTAATCTTGAGCAAACTTATTTTACGCAAAAACTATGGTTAAGCATAGCTAGGCGTCCTTTCATCTTCGAAAGGTTATCTTTCATGGCTTTAATCATAATTTCGTAGACCTATACTGCATTGTTCCTGAAGCCATGTGATACATCAAATTTTTATAATATCATTTTTAGGTACAAAACATTTTTATTATATGATTTTTATTTAAAATTTAATTTCTATCAGAATTTCACAATAAGTCATGATTCCAATCCATTGAAATGCTCCAAAATACACTAAATATTTTCCAAGAGAAACTTCAAAATCATGAAAGAAATAATTTACGATAAATATCATACCGGCGATTTCTATTATAATCTTATTTGTAGCACTATTATGGCACCATATGGTACTCCATAGGAAGATGGGGTCCCTCCAATCCAACCAGTGGTGGGTATGCTTTCGTTTGTGTATCTTTATATAACTAACAGATAAAATATAAGAGAGCAAAACACCACAGTGAGGCTACGCTCACTTCTTGATATTAAATGAAGATGGATTACATTCTTATATAGGAAAAGACTCTCCTGATTCGGCTACATGCAAACCAAAAGACAACTAGACAACTGACTCTTAACTAAGAACTGATTCTTGTAACTGGCGCTTACAACCCACGCTTATTACTGGAGTGAACAACTAGATAACATCTCCATTACTTCCA